>WWET01000615.1:100000-111207 GCA_011038615.1 Limnodynastes dumerilii
TATTTTTTTTTTTTGGCCAACCGGTTTATCTCTAAAATTGGAAAAGTTTAAGATGTATGTGCAAAAAAGCATTATCATTTCAAAGTAAACACTTACACAATATTGTTACAGATATAATAATTGAAAAAAAAACATCCAGCTATGTTCCAGGTAACACTTGCAGGATTTGATCTAATGCTCTTTGGTTTAGAGAGGGTCAAACACTATACTGATACTGTTTTCCCTCTGTTAATATACTTGCGCCAGATTAATTTTTTCCCAAGAGAGAGATGCTGAAAAATAGCTGTACTGCATGGTGCTTAGCATTTTTTTATTTGAGAATTCCAAAAATTTACTAAAAAAAAAAAAAACACAAACACAAAGTTCCAGGAATGTTTTTTTTTTAGGACCACTAGATGCATGCCTGTTTCTATGATGCAGTGTCTATACCAGCGCAAATAGCATTAAATAGCATTAAAATAATTGTCCAAAGGCCTTCTTAGATACAAAAATCATTGCTCTGCTTTTATTGTCAAACCAAATAAGTTAAGAACAAGTAAACCCAATTAAATTTGTCTTTACACCATTTTTACTTCTTATTAATACATTTAAACTGTTATTGCTTAATTTCCAGTAGACTAGAATTACTGTCATAGCAGCGTGATTTGTGCTATTTTTGCTAGCATGAAAATATAGTCTCTAACAGACGTTAGTATAAATTTATGTACAAAAGCCACTTGGACAACAGGCAAGATAGCATACACAGCTGGTGTTTATCTATTGAGTTGTAGAATTCCATTTATTTGTATCATTCTTAAATTATTGGTGGTATATTGGTTGATTTCCAGTGAATTAGTATGACTGCCATAGCAGCATTACTAAGGTGAAGCAGGAGGGAGTGTTTCAAAGATGCAGTAATGACACCCAGGAGGAGAAAGAGAATCCAAAACGTTGGGTCTGTGTGCCAATAATTATGTGGTTAATCCCAAATAACCTTTTCCAGAGCAGTGACGACTGGAGCAACTCCACTAGATATGGGCCATAGAACTTAATGCAAGGTTAGGTCACTGGCATGAAGGAGAAACGGGTGGTAGAAAGGAATGGAGCATTAGGGGAGTTCTATACCACCTGGGCAGGATTTGGAGTTGTATCTAAACTATTGTAAGACTCTGGGAGCATGTATGTGAAATTAGGAAGATACAAGACCATTACTCCTCTGCCTGAGTCTGTGCCACACCTCCAGATATTGGGGGGGACCCTGGGAATTTATGCCAAATTATCTTGTTAAGAATGGAAACCATGTGTTTTGGGGCGGTGCTGTCTCTGGTCTGATGGCCCGCTTTATGAAAGTTACTTTTCAGCTGTCTCTATTTCGAATATGGGGCAATTTTAGAAAAATGTTTTATGAATGGGTGAGTGTGCCATCGGCATACTCGCCCATTCATTTTCGCAGACCCGTGACCCGAGTATTAGGGTCAGGCTAGGGAGAAGGGAGTGTTATGGTCAGGCTGCGGGGAAGAAAGGATTAAGGTAATGGAAGGGGAGGGTTAGGGTTAGAATTAGGGGAAGGCTTGTGGTTAGTTTAGCCACTCACCTTTTGGAGCACCGTGTTTGGTGCTCCAGAGAATGATTGCTATGCCAGCCAGTTCGAAGCTGGCTTGGAGAGAACGGCCCTATCGAAATAGGGCCGTTCTTTGCGGGGACCCACACCCGTTTTGGGGTGTGTGTGTGGGGGGGAATCGCATGCATATAGCTTCAAAGGCAGTGATATGCTTAATTGGTGCTCCCTATTTGGTGGTGGGGAGGATGTGGCAGATTTGAGTGCAAGACAAAACAAATGTTGGAACAGTGGGTGTTTGGTTTGGAGCTCGTTAAAGGGAGAAGGATTCCATTGTTGAGCAGTCTGTTAAATTGCGGGAGCTGAGACTTTTAGGGACATTTATATTAAAGAAGGTAGTTGCTAGGAGTATCTGCTGGGATGAGTGTCCTCTCATCCAAACTTGTTTCCATGGCCCAAAGTATGAAAAAAAAAAAAGAAAGGAAAGTTATACCTAGACAAAACCATGTTGATTTCAGGGGAAATCAAATTAATTTTGATCTATGCATGCTGGGAGTATACTTTGCTTTTATGTATTTCACACAGTTACTGACTATATTCTTTTACACTGTTAATTAGCCTTGGGCTGGAAATATCACCTTTCAACTATAATACTGTTTGCAACAGATGAAATTGACTCCCCTGAACTCCACATGGTTTTTCCCAGGTGTAACTTTCCTTTAATTTTCAATCCCTGAATCAGAGCTAATATGTCTAATGTCAGCGTAATAGTGGAATGGGAGATATAGGGGAGCCAAGAGAGGGCACACAGTGGCATCTGGGTGTTAGTAGCCTTCAAGTGCAATTCATTGCCTTGTCGGGGTGGTGAAATATCAAACTATGGGCCCGATTCAATTGAGCTAAAAGCGTTCGCTGGCGTATTTTTAACGCTATTTTTTGCAAAATAAAAAATTTGCCCCTATGAGAGGTGCGGATTTTTAACGCTGCCCTGTTTTATGCCCCGACAGGCAGAACTACAAGTATCAGCATGCCCTGCCAGCCAGGGGCCGCTGCGTAGGTGCCTTGGTTTAAAAAAAAAAACAAAAAAAACCTTTTTTTAAACGTCGCAAATCACTTCCTGCTAGCAGGAAATGCCCGGCGCTAATGACAGGTTATTGGCCAGTGTCTGAAATATCGTGAGAAAAAGGTTTTTTTTTTTGCTTTTCTTTTTTTCCCCCCTGTTAAATTTCTCCTTCGCTGCCAGCTCTTTTTGCGCGGCGGTAAAAAAAAAAACAAACAATTGAATATGCACATTTTTATCGTTTATCGTTCAATTGCCGGCGAAGACGTTGTATTTTTTCCGACGAAATATTTTTTAAAATACTGCCGGCAATTGAATCTGGCCCTATGATACTTTGGACCCCTGCAGTTCAGCAAATCTAGCCCTCAATCTCCAAACCTAAGGAAAAGGTCATTGGGGAAGATCCAGACCCCCACACACTTTACAAGTTATGTTTATAAAATAACGAGACTGATTCCACCTAGTAAACAAAGCAGTCAGAACCAGTTTAACTGTATTCGTAGTGATCTTGAACATGTGGCAGAATGGGTTCCAGAAGGCACAACAATTAACCAGCATTATTATAAGGAAGTTTGGAAAATCTGAGATCATCAGAAAGAAACGGCCGCAACTGTGGAAAAATGGTTTCATTCTTCAGGACAACGCGTCTGCTCACGCAGCACTTTCTGTGACCAACAATCACATTACTACACTTGAACATCCTCCATATTGGCCTGATTTGCACCTTGTGACTTTTATCTTTTCACAAACGTTAAATCAGTGTTTAAAGGGACACATTTTGAGTCCGTTGATGCTGTAAAGAAGAAAATGGCAGATATGTTGAAACAACTGACAGAAAGCGATTTGCTCCATGCCTTCGACCAGTGGGAAAACAAGACTACAGCGATGTATTAGTGCAAATGGGGGAGTATATTGAAGGGGACAAGCATTAGATTTGTAATACCAATAAATAAAAGTGAGTTATTTAATCAGTCTTGTTATTTAATAGACATATCTGCACTCCCTGCTCTCAGTAGTAAATCTGGACACTTGCGTGTCCAGATTCCTACTTTAACTATTACGACTAGGTCTGCGTCTGTACGGTTGCAGATGTAGTCTTAACGGGGGCTTCTTCGTTATGTACGATAGTACTTACGCTAAGGGAACATCGGCCGTGCACATGCGCGGATGTTCCCTGACAGGAAACTTAGGCAAATGGCATGTGTAAATTCTCTGTTGGCCGTAGGTCAGGATCCGGCCTATTGTGTGCATAAACATTAAGTTACACAAACTTGTCTTATAAAAAATACTAGCATAAGGGTGTTTAATCTAATATAGGAAAGGGGGAGGAGAACAAAAGAGGATAAAGGGAAGAAAGAAGAGGCAACCTCAGGGGGGGGTAAACCACAAACCACCTGGCATAGGAACAGTACAGAAATTGTACCAAGGCCTCCTGGTTTTCTGAGGATTTAACTGTATTGCTCAGTAATGCTGTAATCTATTCCACAACAGTTATATACCATAATTTTTTTTTTAATTAAGGCGGCATGAAAGGAAGAAAAACGTGCGGATTTGTCATGAATAATTGGGGAAAGCCCTGATTCATTCTGTTAAGGTTTGGAAATGGGTTAGATAGTAGACCATTGCTAGGAACAGACATTGAGGGGGAACGATAAAGAGTGTTAATAGTGTTCATAAAGCAATATTCAAATCCATAAGACTGAAGAGTGGCCAATATAAACAGAAATGAAAGGTGGTCAAATGTGTTCTCCACTTCCAGCGATAACACTACCATTGGGGTTCAGTGACGTTAATAAGGTGGATTAAATTTATGGTGCGTCTAATGTCAGCAACTTTTCTTGACAGGATAAACCCTACCTGGTCTGGGCCTATAAGTGGGGAATGGATCCGATTTCGCATGTTAGCAAGCACCTCAAGGGTCAGATATCAGACTTGGCGTTTGATTTACTCAGCTGCAGGGAAAGGAAAAGTGTTAATGTCTATAGCAACCATAAACAGTCAAAATAGTGGTGAATGTTATATGTAAGGTGGATGCACCGGCACAAGTGTTTCGCTGCTTTGGGGTTAGACTGCTTATCCCTCGAAGAAACAACTTTCATTTACATATAATTTAACTCCGGAGATGCCCGTGAGTCAAACCAGACATTTCATACTTTCTACTGTCGAACTTGCAACACAGTGCCTATATGGAATCCATCTTTGAGACATTCACCATCTAAAATTTGGAGTCTATAAGCAATCATCATAATAAAAGCAGGTCTGTTATGTTCTTTAACGGTATTTAATTTCCCCGCTGATAATCCAAAGTGACATTTATGTTGATTACTATCTAGTGCATTTGAATTCATCTTGCCAATTTATTCCATCGTGGCTAATTCTAGCATTATTTGGATATTTGTCCTGTGGATAATTTACAAGTGGAAATCTGGGGTAACACCGATTATTCATGAAGACTCTTTCTTGTTGTGACTCCTATCTCATAAGAGTTTTCTCATAGCAGTTTTGCTTTGCATCAATCGCTCAGGCCTCATAATAGCACCATTCAAGTCTTTTAGTGTTATATTATACTAATAAATTTGCTCCTATACTTACCACTTGTTTCTAATTGTATGTGTGCTATCTCTGGGAGAGGAAACCAGTGCAACTTTTATGTTATCTATTACATGCTATAAAAGGTCAGCTAGAATATTATTGGTTGCTATGGGCAACATCTCCACTTTTCGTTTCACACAGCTTAGTAAATCTGGCCCCAAGTCTGAATATAGTAGGGAGATGGCCCGCTAATTACAACATATTGTATGTACTTTCCCCAGTTTAGGAATCGCTACCATTTTAGAGCAGTTAGTCTCAATTAAAAAAAAATGGCCTCCCTGGAGTATGTGAATGAACAGGGTCGCAGTTGAACAGCAAATAATTTATAGTACAATTCTGGAAGGCCATATGGACCATGCATCTTGTTAGCCTTTTAGGTACACTAAAAACTGTAACTGTCTATCATATAATTTTGGAAGTTTGCAAGAAGTTAATTAATCTTGTGCTACAATGTCTTGAACATCTTAATGTGTGTTTGGCTCTAAATTATACAGCTGATGACAATGCTTCAAATAATTTATTAACTTCCCAAGGGTCATGAATTAGAACCCCTTTGGCATCACGCAATCCAAGAATCGCCTAGACGTCACTCTTGATGCCAACAAGGGGGTCTTGAGTATGCTTATGTTGCTGTTCTAACTGTTGAACTTGAGTAGAAATGTTGCGTAAGTCATGCTTACGTTTCAGAAGTAGAGGGAGGATGATTTGTGTGTAAAGTTGGGTACAATACTTGGTTAAATTAACTGGTTAAATTAACTCGTTAATACAATAAGTGGAAGAGTGCAATGTAAATTGAAAGTTCAGTCCAACAGTGACACTATCCTGATTTTATACAAATGAGGTAACTTCGCACCAAAAATGCAGCACACACTTACTTGAATAGGACCCCAGAATGGGAGATGAGGGGTGTCTTGCTGAAAGGTAATGGAAAAGGTCCATATAGTAAGGTAAATACATTTAGGTAGCTTTGCTGCTCTCCTAGGTGTCCATTTGCCTGATCTCCCCCTGAATGTATCTGTCTGCCAGGTCACACCCTCTAGGTTCAACTTGTTAACTTTATTTCAACTCTAAATCAGATACCTCATAATACCTTATTATCTCGAGTGAATAAAGATGACCAGGAATTATGTTTACAAGCAGTTAACAGAAACAGACAATTTAACGTGATGTAGACCTAGCCAAAGACCCCCTCTATAGAACTCTGTTTAAAGAAACCAATACATCAAGCTGAGCACAAACACAAGGTGAAGGCTATTATAAGAGGCACCAAAATATTGATCCAGAGCCAGAGAGATTTATACACAAGTCCAAAAAGATGATTCCATGAGAGACACAAGGAGGGGTGGTGAGGGGAGGAGGAGACAAGGGCCCAGTCAGAAAGAAGACCTAATACTTAATCTGTCGATTTGTTTGTATTAACCACCACAACATAGTGACTTAAGATTAGCACAACCAAATTGAATCGACAATTAAAACTTCGAGAACCTTTTATATGTGCACAAAAAAAAAAGTATAGTATAGCAACATGCTAATAATGTTCAAAACGCAGTCCTGTTTGTAAATAAACGGGAGTAGTGTACTAGTTCAAGTCACTTTGGTCTCAGTTATGCAAGCAAAAAGAAAAAGAGAACAATATAAACTTAAATGTAAAATGCAAACTTTACTTCATACCTAGTGCATTAAAATAGTCAAAAAGAGTAAACATCCATGAAATAAGGGAAAAAATCCCCATGGAGAGAGGTCTCCGTGCCGCACTATATAAGATGGGACCACTGTGGGAGAGTGAGAGGCCTGTCCAGGTCAAGGAGCAGGATCTGCTCTTTTCTCCACAGATGTCTTGTTCTCCCACAGTATTCTAGTCCAGTCTCTGCTACTGTGTAAATCTGTAAATCGCACTTCCTGGGACCTATGCACATTCAGCATTGAGACTACTGCTTCCCATCAGGGCCGGTGCTAGCATGTCTAGGAACCCCTGCAAAAAATAAATTAGTGCCCTCGGGCCTGATCCAGAGATCTGCGCATGCGCCGGGCAGATGTTGCCCAGCGTTGCTACGACAACGCCCGATCCTGGATCGGGCGTCCGTAGCAGCGCCGTAGGGACGCTGGAGGGGACGTCCTCCAGCATCCCTACGTTAAGGTTAGTGCAGGTGGGCCGGGGGAGGTTTGTAAATGAGGGTAGGAGGGCGGGCTAAGCGGCCATACGCTCCTGTGCGAGCATATGGCCCCTTCCTTACGCCGGCTGAAGTTAGGGTAGCCTTCAGCCGGCGTAAGCAAGGGTAAGTACGCTGTGGGCAGGGGGAGTGTCAGGGGGAGTGAGCGATGTAACGCTGAGTGTTAGTACGCTCAGCGCTACATCGTACCTCTGGATCAGGCCCCTCGTCTTTAATAAATATTATAATCACACTGCTGTGCCCGGGACAGGAAAATGGAGCAAATACTGACTCCTCCCTCTGATCAGGCGACAGGTCACATGGGCTAGACATCAGCAGAGGTCCTTTAGCTTACTTGGATCTAGCATCTACCTACAGCACAGGCTGGCGTCGCTCTATTGAAGACCTGCGATGGCTCTCACAGTTGTCACAGATCTGGCTAAATGTTAGCTCTGAGAAGCAGGGGGTTGAGCGGCGGCACCTATCCAGCATTTTGCCTGGATGCTCCGCATCCTCCCACGGAGTGCATCGCGCTGGCCCTTCTTCCCATTTATATGGGACAATGTTCAGAGCATTGATTCCCATATATATTTCTGCACGGGGCCACCTTGTGGGCGAGAATGGTTTGTATAACAAACCACAGAAAACTAGAGAGCAGTGTGTATGTAGGGATTGTATCAATTGTGTTGAATGGACATTAAAAACTTCAGTGTGTACCCAACTTAAGATAAAATATTGGTAAAGACTTCAACAAGTCCTTTTAATGTACCTTTAACTCAGTTTGAAAGCCAGATGGCTTGTTCTGTGGGGTGATGAGTGAAGAAGAAGGTATTGCCAATATTAACTGAATGGCATCCTTCATATTGAATTAAGGTGTCAATACGGCACAGAAAAGCATTCTGAACCTTTTACAGGTAGGTGCTTTTACTGATGCAGCCACAAGACAATGAGGTTCATGCTTGATGAACACTATATGGACAAAAAGTACCTGGATGCCTGATCATTACAGAAACAGGGACTGTAATCACATTGGGCCTGATCCAGAGCTACGACCGCAAGCGATCGTACGCCCATCGTAAGCGAAAATTCGTGAAAAAAAACGCACTACACATGTGCAGTATGACAACTTCCGGTCGACCGAAGGACATGAGCGTACAGCGAGCGAATTTTCAGCGTATTTTTCGCTCAAGGGGCGCGCGTTTTTTACGACGATAGGCTGGACGCTCAAGTTACTACACAGAGGCGGGGATAGCCATTTAAATTATACAGTATGGGCGTGCTAAGCCCAGTACGACCAGCGTATCGGTACGAAAATTCGCACATACGCTGGAAAATCTTAGGGTAGGGTTCAGCCGCCGTAAGCAGGTACAATCAATGGGAGTGTTATGGGCGTGAAAGTTTATACGCCCGGGCGAACGTATGCTACGCTCGCGTGCGATTGCGGTCGTAGGTCTGGATCAGGCCCATTGTGTTCAAATACATACAGTATACTTTAATATGGAGTTGGTCCCCCCTTTTGTAGCTATAACAGCTTTGACTGTTCTTGGGAGGCTTTACACAAGATTTTGGCGTGTTTCTGTGGGAATTTATGCCCATTCATTCTGTAAAGCATTTATGAGGTCAGGTACTGATGTTGGACGAGAAGGTCTGGCTCGCAATCTCCATTCCAGTACATCCAAAAGGTGCTCGATGGGGTTGAGGTCAGGGCTCTGTGGAGGCTAGTTAAGTTCTGCCACACCAAACCATGTCTTTGTGCCCCAGTACACAAAACAAGGACTATAGTCATGTTGGAATAGAAAAGGGCTCTCCCCAAACTGTTGCCATAAAGTTGAAAGCATAGCACTATCCAAAAAGACGGTATGCTGACCATTGATTCCCAGTCCAGTGTCGGTGTGCTTTACACCACTCCATTTGCCACTTGGCATTGGACTTGGTGATGTGAGGTTTGCATGCAGCTGCTCTGACATGGAAACCCATTCCATTAAGCTCACACTGTACAGTTTGTGTGCTTACGGTAATGCCAGTGGAGGTTTGGAACTCTTCAGCTGTGGAATCAGCAGAGCGTTGGCGACTTTTATGCACCATGCGCCTTAGCAGTTGTTAACACTGCTTTGTAAATTTACATGAAATGCTTTGTGGCTAAGTTGTTGTTGTTTCCACTTTCACTTTCTAATAATATCACTTACAGTTGACCGTGGAATATCCAGCAGGGATGAATCTGTGTACTGTTGTTTTTCAACTAATTCACTTTTTTTTTTTTTTTCAGCTTCAGTGAACTGCTCCTTACCCCATTTTCTCGTTTAAATATCGTGGAACTCCCAGTTCCACAGGCACAGGACAGTCGGATGCGGACACAGACGGATGGGTACACTTGCGCCCATCTTTCTGTACGCACTTACGATCTGAGCATGCGCAGTGCTCATTTTTGCTGCGCTTCCGTCTGAAAAAAAGACAGAAGCACAGCTCTGATTCTGGGCCAATGTCCGGTGTATGTTTTTCATACTGTGCCATCAACATACAGATTGTTTTACATTTTACTCTTAAGAGTTCTTATGGCTGATGACTTGGAACAAGGAAGAAAGGGTGCTATAGTCTAAATTCAGTCAATGCAAATGAGATAAACATATTCAGGTGGAGTAGGGCTGGTGTAACACATACTATGAGTATTAAAGTTTTGCGGAAGTGAGCTTGGGCTTTTGATTTGGTGATGAGTGAGTACTTCTAATTAAGTATTGCGCACTGCATTAATTGACATCTTCATTTGGCCCAACGAAGGAAGTAGAATTTAAACCATATGTACAATGAATGCACTAGGATAGAAAAATGGTGTTGATTCAGCTCTCCTCCCAGTGGAGATATATAAAACATATAAAAGGACTGCTACAAAGATTACATGTAGAAATTATTATTATATTATATAGAAGAGAGACATTATCTAAGTTTCAAAAGCAGTCACCTTTCCAAAGGTGAGGGAACAGGGAGACTTAGGAATTAGGAAATAAAATGAAAGGCATTTAAATGTATTTAAATTAATGAATGGTACTTTTTCACAGTCAATAACACAAGCAAGTACACAACAAAATACTTGAATACAAGAGACAATATTATAAAGCAATGTCTTTATAATGCAAAATTATCTTTGTGTGATTTGCATGTTCTCCTTTTTTATATGTCTTACATGCTAAACATGTCTGGACAGGCATAGATCTGATAATACACAGAAATCTGATTGAGGACTGTATGATACATAAGACTATATTTTCTCTTATAGTAACTTGTGAAGCAAGTACTAGATATGTTTTGTTGCCCTTTGGCTGTGGCATGACTATATCCTACTATAGACATAAGACAACATGTATCTGCTCTGCCTTGTGGTATAGAAAACTGTTGGGATCAGTTCAGATCCATATACACCCATGTACAAAATAACAATATATAAGACATTTAGTAAAAGTCGATCAGTTATGAAATTTTATTATGTAACAAGAATTAACCATTGAATAATGTCTGTCCTTGTTTTTTTTTTTTACTTTTTTTCTTTTGATTCCATAATTCCCCAAACAACCTCCACCTTACAGCCAGGTGCTGGTGCCTATTTACACATTTTCTGCAGAGGTCTGCCTGGTTCTTCACCTGTCTAGTGGTTATTCTGTCATGTGGATTACGGTAACTAGGTTTTCATTTTGGGTGTACTTTCATTTCAACAGAAGTATCCATGGTAATCCGCGTCACACATAAAATGAATGTATCTCTGGAGAGAAGTGTTGTATCCCATTGGGTGGATGAAGCACGTCCTGTGCCTTTTGTCTGCTCTGTTATTGGTGCATTAAAATGAAAATCCCCCCACCCACCCAACCAGCTGGCAGCA
>WWET01000615.1:130206-146979 GCA_011038615.1 Limnodynastes dumerilii
TGTGAATGCCTAATGTTCTCTGTAAAGCGCTGCAGACAATTTGTGGTGCTATATAAATAAGTGTTAATAATAATAATAATAATAATAATAATAATAATAATATATGTACATACTTGCTTGCGGAAGTTGGGTGTTTTTCTGGCAGTGTGCATTTGATACATCTGACAGGGCAGTCCATCTCCTCTACCCACCTAAACTCCGCAAGGTGGGCAGAGAGGAGTATTTAAATTTTACAATACAAGTGGGATTAACCACTTCTGTGCTAAAGATTAAGGTAGGGTTATGGCAGTTTAACTGCTGCCATAACCGCATGAGAGAGGGTAGTGACAGGGGACTTCACACCCGTCTTATGTGCATCCATAAAGCGCACAGAGGTCTGAATCTGACCCTATATCCCTTATCACTATGTATGATGGGAAAAATATAATGCTATGGAGTTACTTCTTTGCCTTAGGAAAAACATAACTAGTCTAGAGAACACATTTCCATAAAATAATCTAAGGAATAATATGACTGACTGTTACCCAAAAATGTGATTTCAATCTGATGGAAAAAGAGCATTATGGGAAAGAACAGGGAGAGAAAATTGCAGCTTTTTTTATACAAATCTGGTGATTTTATATAATAATAATGTGTGAATTATTTGTAGTGTTCAGTTAAGAAAATACTCTAGTGCCTGTGCTAGTATTTGAAAGTATAGAGTATTTTGTGCAAACATTGCTAAAAAATACTCTGCAAACTGTTGGTCTTTCTTTAAATATTATATTATTTTTTCTTAGGTTTCCATTAACAAGAAACTTTTAATAATTTTCAGCTCATTTGTCACAACTAAGTCTGAGTCTAGGCAATAGACATACATCACTGGTTATAAAATGTAAATTGGGAATAGTATTAAAACAAATGACTCAAGTTGTGGATAGCTGAGCTGTTACTATGGAAAGTACTACCCACCCCTTCTCCAGATTTATAGCCTCTCGGCAAAAACTGGGCGCCTCTCAAGGCGACAATATTGTGATAACTTCACTGCGGCTTTGGAAAACTCACTGCGTGAGCCAAGTAATGTAACCAAATATTAAACATTCTCAGAGACATATTAACACTACATTAAACAAGTGAAAAAAATAAGTCTTCAGTTTTCAACTACTCCCACACATTTTTGCTTGAACTGGCTGAACCAATAATTCAGAAACATAAAATATAATATAATGAATGTAATATAAAAGTATGACCTGTATCCAATACATGTTTTTATCAGATTATCTTTACACAGATGATGATGATATTAAATAATGGCTTAAGTCTCTAAGTTAACAGCAAATAAAAATTATCTTACCTGTGTCTCAAGACCTTTCCTAGCCTATCTATCCTAAGCTTGTTTGTTTCTTTATATTTGAAGTGCTTTAAACTCTTAGTGCACATTACTGCACTTGTTTATTGGTCTAACTTCATGTTCCTTGCTTTACAAAGGACAGGGACAGAACAACATGTAACCAGAGATCATTAGGATTGTCACAGCAGCACTATTTCATGGGGTGAGCTAAGCTTAAAAATTACACAAGCAGTGACCCACCATCCAAGAGGTTGCAGAAAAAGTGCTATCCACCAAAAGGCCGGGTTGCAATACACTTTGTATATTTGTAGGCCTGATTTTCCTAGAACATTCTGCCTGAATGTTACCATGTTGGTTTCACATTATGGGCTCTATTTACAAAGCTTTAGAAAGTTCATTTTGTGGAGTTACTCCAAAAATGAACTTTTTACTATTTACGAACGCAGCATTGCAATGGAATTCATGTATCCATGGTGATACATTCAAACTAGTCCTGTGCTCGCTGGCCCGTTGTTTTCATTGTGGGCCGGCGCTTTTAGCTATTTACTAACCCTCAGAGCGGAGTTTTATACTCTGCTCTGAGAGTTAAAATAACGCCATCTCAGACTGGCATTCAAACTTCTATTCCAGCAATCTCCCCATAAAACCCTCTTTCTCTCCCCCTAATAGCTGTTATTAGGGGGAGAAATAGGGGTGTATATATATATATGGGGAGACCGCTGGAATATATGTAAATACAAGAGGTCTTAATAAAATTTAAAAACAATAAAAAAAAAACAGAAATAAAAAAAGAAACAATAGATTTAAGACTTACCTGACCGAAGACGTGTCTGCCCGCATGTCCCGACATGAAGAGCCTACTTATGCGCAGTGCTTCTCATGCCGGAGCTTCATTTTTTTTACAAAGTCCCAGCAGAGAGCCACTGCACGTGTGCAGGTCTTCCGGTCACACGAAGAAAGCCTGCGATGACTGAAGAAAGCTTGAATGTCATCGCGGGACAGCCAGCGGAGGGTAAGTCTTAGTAAATAACAAGAAAGTAGCTCCCAGGCTCGCAGGGAGACAATTCAAACCTGGATGAGCTACTTTCTTGTTCGCTAAGTAAATAGAGAAGTCTACTTATGCGCAGTGCTTCTCATGCCGGGGCTTCATTTTTTTTTACAAAGTCCCAGCAGAGAGCCACTGCACATGTGCAGGTCTTCCGGTCACACGAAGAAAGCCCGCGATGACTAAAGAAAGCTCGAATGTCATCACAGGACAGCCAGCAGAGGGTGAGTCTTAGTAAATAGTATAAATGTAGCTCACAAGTTCACAGAGAGCCTGAGCTACGTTCATATGTTCTTAGTAAATAGAGCCCTATTAGAGAAGAAGTATAGGAATCACTAGGGGTGGTGTGGGACTGCACCATGTATTGTAAAGTGCTACATAATCTGCTGGCGTTAATAATTAAATAGATGTAATAGCTTTTGGTGAATTGTAAATTTAAACGTATGAATACTGGTTAAGCAGTGCAGCCGCGTGGCACACCACACAACTGCACTGCTTAAATTTATTAAGAGCTGACGGCCAGGGGAGAAGCCATGGCACAGACACAGTATTAAGAGCGATGGGTCAGTCAGGCATTGTGTCAGTGTCAAAGCACACAAGCTCCTCCTCTGTAGTTGCCCCCATCATAGTTACGCTGACATGAGCCCAAAGGCACATCAGTCAGCATCAGTCAGTGAACAGGGAATGGCAGAGGAGAAAATTTAAGTAGAGAGATTCAAGGAAATAAAGGAAAGCTGGAGATATTCAAGGGGAGGATGGGAAAACTAAGGGGAGGGGATAGTTAAAGATGTATAAAGGGGGGAATTTGTCTGGAGTCTGGACTCACAGTGACGTTTTCACTTAAAACTATGTTAATGTAAATACATTTAGGCTGTGCATATGATATTGTAATTTAAAGGTGTAAATTAATTTAGTTACTTTGTCACTACTATTGCCATTGTATTAAATAATATACAAAAATGTACATTGGGGTGACACCATAAGTTACTGCATCAGGTGACATAAACCCTAATGATGCTAATGAGTCCATGCTGTTGGTCTAGAATTGATTGGTGAAGAGCAATTTTTTCATGCCTGTCTCACTCCTACTTTACTAATAATCGGCCATTAATCAGCAGCTGCTTTATGGATTGTACTCAAACTCTACATTTTTTTCAGCAAAGACACATGCGGCCTGATCCAGACCTATGCTCATGAAACGCTTGTCTCAGCGTATTTACGCCAGCGTACCTACGAGGCACTCTCCATATTCGTACTTAGTTTTACCATCTTACGCCAAGCAAACCCTAACCTAACTTTTCTGAGTGTAAACACGGACGTCCATAAGCTCGTTGCTTAGTTACGACGCTTAGCACGCCCATACTGTATGATTTAAATGCCTCACCCTGCCCTCGGTGCGTATTTATGGATTTCATTTTGGCAGACACGCCCCCTCGAGTGTTGTTACGTGGCTGGTACGATCAAGGCCCATATGCTCAGAATTTCATTGCGTAACATCTGCCCCGCGCATGCGCAGTAAGTACAAATGGCCTTTTTTACTCTTATGAACAACGTAAAAATGTACCCGAGCATAGGTCTCGATCAGGCCCATGAACTTTATAAATACACCTTTAAAGGGAAGTATCTCATGGTAGATGCAAGTCTAACTAAGCAGCACCACCAAGGGGTGTGCTACACTAACACTGGTACAATGTACTTGTACTTCTATGCACCTTATCTACCCAACTACAAAGAACCACGAATAATATGAAGCTTACTGAAAAACACAGTATTACAAACTGTATTAGTGTATATTTGGAAATATATGTGGTTTCATGTGATTTATATGTATTGTGTCAATGAGAAAGACATTCCATGTTAGGGATGGAATCCTATTTTGTGTCTAAACATAGTTGCATGCATGTCATGAACAAACACAGGAATAAAGATTTTTATTTCAAACCTTTTCAGAGAAGGTAATGCGCCAAATCACGTGTGCAGGAAAGCCAGCATCCCGCTTGACTGGTTCGAAACTTTCTATGGGCGGGCATCATTTCATATATTTTTGATGCGCATACCTGTTTATTTATTGTGTTTTATTAAACTTAACTTTATTGCTATATATAGCGCCCCCTTTCCTTTTTCCTTTCCTGATGGCAAGTGGGATTATACATTTGGGGAAGACATGCACGTAGGTGCCGAATTACAGGCCCACTGTGTTGTGTGCTTTGATTCATCCACCTGTGTTTTGAGTATATATTTGTGGATACATAGCTGCCACTCAGACAATCCCCTGTTGTGTATAAAGTGCTCAGGAACTCACTTTTCTTTGTTAACAATTTCTTCCGCCTCTCCATCGGTATCATCTTGTAGCTGATGGTGTCACAGTTGCATTCATCACTGTTGCTGGTAAAATAATTGCTCATGAGGTTAGGGGACTTCTTCTTGCTGGTGGGGGCCACAGACAGACTTGCCATTCCTTTACACTTGTGTAGCCGCAGTTTCCCAGTTGTGTCCTCAACACACTGCCATTTCTAAGGACAGAAATATGAGATCAGTGGGTGACTTTATTATGTGACATGCAAAGCATTGCACGTTTCTCTATAAAGATTTCTGAAGGCCCATAACAAATACTGAGGTCATCCTTCACAAATTTTCTGCTTTCCAGTCTCCTGGATTGTTGCTCACTAATAAGGTAGTGGAGCTCCATAGTATGAAGGGACCGTATTCACACGTCACAATCTCTTGTGCACAATCTCTGTGTGTAATTTTGCGATCAGTTAAACTGCGCATGAGCAGAACCCAAACATTTGCATGGAAACCATGGCCGACTGATCCACATACACGGACGTCTGATTGATACTGATGCATGCATCAGAACAGAATGAGTCCCGCAGTCGTGGCTAGAGGGGCAAGACTCTTAATGCAAATGAGATGCACACGGGCTACTAATGTACAGTATGGGCGTTCCAACAGAGGTAGGACTGATTCACAAGTAGGAGTACCTTGTGTAAACTAACATACTAGACCACTCATAAATTGATGAACCGTATTGTTTTCTGTGATGCCATGTGTCATCACTTACTTAGTTAAGGCCACACCTGCAGCGTGTTTCTAATCAATAGATATGGGTTTTTTTTTAAAAAGAAACAAATAAAGGCTCGTTTTTTAAAATCCTATGCTGATTTTCCATTTTGTGCAAGACTTTAACCTTGTAAAGGTAGCCTATTGTGGTTTTACTTTTTTAAGGTTTTTAAAACAAAACACAGATTAGATTTACTTATTTAACTGTATTGGATATTGTGTTGTTTATACTATTTGAATTTGAATTTTTTTTCTATATGTAGTGGATCATTGTATTTATTACTTCATACAGTTTGCATTTATGAGTTTTGTTAAGTATGTCATGATTTTTTGCCTTTAAAGTTCTATTTTTCATGCTACTTTTGTTTACATGTTAATGAGAGTACTTGCAATTTTTAAAACAAAAAAAAAATATTTACTTATCAGAATCATAATCAGTGTATTTAGTTACGTATCTTTGAATTATAACCAATTTTAAGCAACTAAATGCACAGCCAATTCAAAGCAAATTAAGTCCGCACATTCCTAAATATACACAGCGAAGACCTATGGACTTACGTAGCACTCCCGGGGGAGTGGTTAACTGGGTTCTTTAATTTCTCTGAATCGGTATTGCGGATTTTTCACGTCATCATAGTCACTACTATACAAAACACACAGCCTCCTAGTCTATACAATTCCCACTTCATCCTATAAACTGCCACACCACACATACTATATATTTTAGTGACAGCCATACCATGCAGACATTATCTGACCACTATACCACACAGGCCACCACACAATACAGATTGCATTCTTCTGACCACTGTACAATAAATTCAACATTCTTGTAACCACAATGCAGTTATAAAAAGACCTCCTTGGAAAACAGAAAACATTTGTAACCACAACACAAAAGATTCACAGCTTGTAAACTCTTTACTGTTATCTAGTTTGTGTGTATGTACAGTGAATATATCCATTCAATCTTTCCCCCTTGCGAGTATCCAGTTTTCCAATATTTCCCCCATGTGTGTCTCCAGACTCCCAGTATTCCCCATCATGTGTTTCAAACCCCGCCCCCCCCCCAGTATCTGTTATCCAGTTTGTGTGTGTGTGTGTGTGTGTGTGTGTGTACAGTATATATAACCATCCAATGTCTTCCCCTTGTGTGTCACCAGCCTCCCAATATTCCCTCTTATGTGTCTCCAGTCTCCCGGTATTCTCCTTCATGTGTCTACAGCCTCCCAGTATTCCTGTCATGTGTCTCCAGCCCCCCCCAGTAACCCTATCATGTGTCTCCATCATGTTTCTTCCTGTCTACAGGAAGTTCTGTATGAGCCTCTGCAGTTGTTACATAGAGCATCTGAAAATAATTTTCCAATCAGATGCTCCATGTAACTGCTCCGGCAGCTCATACAGGAACCTAGCGGGGAACTTGGGGATGACCGGCGCCTCTCCAGCTTGGCGCCGGTTGCGCCACATCGTGCCGGCCCTGCCTTGTTTGTACTTACTTGACCAAGCTGCTCACAGGCTGTCTGATATTCTGCTTTCTGACATAAGTCTTTGACACGCTGGTACTTGGGCAGAAAATTTTCTTCTTGTGCATCCAACTTTTCAGGCTCCCTCTTATGTAGCAGTTTACTACAATATGGAAAAAGATTTCAAATTAGTTACACACATACTGAGGAATAACTATCATAAATGGGAAAGTTGTAACCTTTTTATTTAATGTTTTTTTAATATTATACAATGTTTTTCTTTCATTATTTTTAAAACTATTAAAAAATCTAAAGTCAAAGTGGTTTCTTGCAATTAACATAAAAGCTAAGCACAAAGGGCCAGATCCAGACCCCTGTATGCTTTCCGTGTGTGTGGGGGGTCTGACATTACGCAGTGTAGAGAGGAGTGCAAACCCCCGTCACTTCCCTCTATCGGTAGTAACCCTGCCTATACGGACACAGATCAATGCATATCTTTCGTTTAAATGCGTATCTGAAAGGCCGGCCCCTTCATCGTACCATCTGATGTATGAAACTTAGCTCCGTACATCTGAAGGTATGTTTGCGGAACGCCTGACGTGTGCATGCACCAATGTTCCTGGTCAGGTGACTTATGCAAATGACTTCCGTAAGTCCCCTGACGTTATTAGCTATGGATCCGGCTCAAAGCGTGAATGTATGCAATGCTATATAGCTATTATAATGCACAAGATCATATAAATCATCCCAGTAACAATTAGGTAACACAGAGGAAGTATATTATGACAAATTAAGGGTATTATTAATCCTTCTGTCTTAAAATAATGCTAGCATTTCTACAAAGTCAAATACAAGATACAGCCATCAATTTACAATACAATAACTTATGCAGCCACATATAGGTAAAAGAAAATCTCTGTGCGGTTATTTATATAGACAGCTATGTGAAAACTCACCCTCGTTCCACCAGAAAAGAATCTCTCCAAACTTTAACTTTTTTATGAACATGAAACCTTGGTAGAAAGAAAAAAACCATAGGTGAGAATGTGAAAATGGCACTAGAAACAAACCCGTTACACTACACAACATCAACACCTTACCTGACACAGGTTACTACAGGACTGGAACCACAAGCTATCCGTACATACGATGGTCTGGCAGTATGAACGAGAGAGTGTACTCCCCCTGTCACTCCCCTCTCTTGTGCAGGCTTAATGGCAGTTACGCTGTAATCTGAAATGCGTGAATCAGCGGTCTGTATGACCGCGGATCCAATCAGAAATGTTAAAACCCACCCCCATTGTACAATTTAAATGCTTACCCTGCCCACCTTGGCGGGTGAAGGGGAAGCACAGCCCATTTCTACTGAAATAGTTCCATACGATGCTAGGTATGTTAGTGTTACGTTCGTAACGCTAGCGTAACATTTGGAGGGTGCATGCACCCTCAAGTAAAAACACCCCATTTATGCACTTTGCTTGTGTAAGTGGGGTGCCGATTGCTAGTCCTGCCCATAGTTACTATGATTACACAATGGCATGTCTTAGCTATTGGTACAGTGACCTAAAATATCAGTATTTTAAACTTCTTCTTAAAGTTAAGTATACTATCTTGCATGGGACTGACTGCCAGGTTGCAACAGAATACCAATATCATAAACATGTATGTAACGTGTTTTATGTTGTCTATTGTTATTTTTGAACAAACAATATTTTGTATATTGACATTGTAACAAATATGTATTGATTAATTGGTACTGTGGATTGAAGTGCACGGTTTTTATGGTACTTGTGTGCAATGAAGTATCTTTTCTTTGCTTAAATTTGGTTTTGTACCTATTTTTTACCATTAATGGTTGCACCCACTGTGGGTGATTCTCAATGATACCCTGTATTATGAGATCATTTTCTGCCATCATACTGGTGTGGGATAACCAGTTTTTTCTTTGTCTATATAGAATACCAATAGTTAGGGCTATTCACAAGAACTTATTTAACAATATGAGATCAATATTCAGAACGGCAGGTTTTTGGGAATTGCAATAAACTCACCAACACTGATGCAGCATGTCATTTCCTTACTTTAGAATATATATTATTCTGTTCATGATTTAAAAATCAGCGCTAAAATCATATTAATGAGAACAATTGGTTTTCTTGCATCCACAGCGATAACATCTACCCGCTATCTGAAATTCTAGTAAGAACTTCAATAACTAAATGAAAGGACTAGGTAATGCAGCGTTTCATGATCGTGTGAATATCCAGGGTAAATGTGTTATTCTGAGGACCAAGAGCCTCTCATTAAATGTTGCAGAGCCGTCAAGCAAGAGGCCAATTACTGTCTGATATGCTGCTCTTGATGTGATCATTATCCAATCAAGTATAGTTTTAGAAAGTGTTGCCATGGTAATCCTTGGATTATGTAATGACTCCAGAATGATCAGTTTATGTGACATTCGGGTATAATAAGACCATGGAATTCAAGCTGTGAATTGAAAACAAAGGTCTATGCAATATATGAACGCCATTTTAAACCACATCAAGCTGAAGCCCTACTAGGCTTATCCGCGTACAAAAATTGCATCCTACCTTTTTCTGATTTATTTATTTTAGTTTATAGCACTTTCAAAATATCTGTTTTTATAGTATTACAGACAAGTATCTCATTTATTTATTTATTTATTACATTAATTGGTCTAGATTATTTTTGGATTTAAGAGTAATAATTACCTTTTGAAGCTAAAAAGGCAGCACATGTAGTATCTTAAGAGTAACAGGTTATCTAGGTCTGCCATATACAAATCTTTGACCAACTACATCTGTATTCTGTATAGATGCACCATCCAACTGCTGTTGATGTCTCTCTTTTTAACTGTGTTTTCTTTAAACTCATCACCAGACAGGCATCTGTATACCTTTCACTAGCTGGAATACTTCATATTAATAGCACTTTCGTAGTTGTGTCCTCACCTGTTTACCGGTCTCTCTGTGTCTAGCAGTTTTAATATGGACTTCCCATCCATGTCCTGAGGAATATCCAAGCCTGCGATGTCCAGGATTGTGGGAGCAAGGTCAATATTAAGTACAATCTGTGGATTTCTGACAGGAGAAACAGAAAGCATTATTATCCAGCAGTGATAAAACTAGATGCTTCCAGTGTTCATTTTAGACTACATTTCTGATACAACAGGAATAGAGATAAATTTAGATTCTTTAGCAAGGGATCAGGTTTGATGCAGATACTAAACTATTATGTATTTTGTTTTACTATTTTAAGTTGCTGTGTGAAATAAAGGGAGGATTTTAGATTATGTTTATTTTATACCCCATAAACAAGCTGAATTAATTTATTACATCCAAGGGAGCATAGTCAATATGTCTGGATTATCTTTATATCTGGAATTATTTAATTTACCTTAAGGTTATGGCTAGAGGTTGTAGGACTAAGCAAATAGAGGAGACAGTGGGTATCCTAAACCATTTCCTTTTTGAATAATGAATGAAGGGGATTATATGAGCATCATATATCTGCAAATAGGATCAGAGTACAGTATTTGCAAAATTTAGGTGAACTCAGTTGGAAACAAATATACTGACTGTTTCAAATACATGGTCCCTTATGACCATATCAACATCATTTATGCCATTTATGCCAGATGCGGAGCCCTCCAGATTTCTTGTTGATGACCAAATAAAAGATCTTTAAGGATTTTAAAGAGTTGTTAAGACTTCTTGTGTTTATTTTACTAATATTATATTTTTTCTGAAGTATGTTTATTTTTCTCTAACTCTTTATTCAAGAGGCAAGATGTCCAAATGACAAGTCTGATCTGCACAGGAGATTTAAGGTTCTGCACATGAGAGAGAAGTGACATGGGAGCTTAGGTCCCTCTCATGTGCAGCCTTTCAGTCCTCTGTGCATAGAGAAGACACCGATACATCTAGATCAGGGCCAAAGTATGAAGGATGGGAGGGGGTGGAGATTCCAAGGGGGTAGCAGGGGTACATTGACTCTCCTGGTAAGAAAGAGACTGGAATTAGGGAAGGTGGCTGGAGAAGGTAGGTTAGCTGGGAGACAGAAGCAGTGAGGGCTGACATCCACAGAACAAGGCTTGATTTCAAGATTTTGCTTTGAGGCATTTAGCAGCAACAATGATATGGGATGCAAGTTAAGTTGAATGTTGGTTGACTTCTGAAAACAGCAGGCACAGAAGTTACGACCACAGATCATTCAGGTTTGGGATGTGTATTATTTTCCCTTTTTACATTTTCCTATGTGTAATTAAAAGGGTAGAACTGGATTTTCTTGATATAACATGTTAGATTTCCATTTTCATCTCTGATTTATGACTTTTTAGGTTCTGGAAGGTGAAGTTTGGGTCTGAATAATACTCCGTATCCTCTGTTAGATTTATCAATTAGATAGAGTAGTAGAATTGCAGAGAGTGGGGTTTGTGCTGCTGCGCTAGTGGTCAGTGTTTGCTGGTGGCAGAGAATCAGGAGTGATTCACTACTAACCAATTACTGGTGGCAGCAGCCAGCCACTCACTGTGGCAATGCTCCCAGCTGCTTCCCCCAAGGTATGGTATTAAAGTTGTTGCATGAGCCGGGAGGAGGGCAGACAGAGACTGGACTGAAAAGTAAGGCACGAAAGTGAGAGAGTCAGCTGCGGAGAGACAGCATGAGCGGGCAGCTGGAAGAGTGCAGTTGGAGACCTGCGTGTCAAACAAGACTGGACAAAGGGCTTGTCCAGAGGAAGAGCGAGAGGCTGAGGTGCCCCATCTGGTAAGGATTGGCAGTACCCAGGCACAGGAAGAGTGGCCATGTGGTGCACCAGTCAGGACATCCAGAGAGATAGGGACCCTTGGACACCTGGGCATATAGCTATACAGTCATCATGTAGATGAGAAAAGGTTGCCTGAGGCCACGCCAGTAATGACCATTACCCCCACTTGTAAGACTGTGACCTTTCTTTATCTGAGCGTCATGTAGAGGTTAAGAGTTAAATAATCACAAGCCTTTGACTCTAGGTGTGGGATTCAGTAAGGAAAGAAAGAACCAGAATGACTGTGAATAGTATCATCCTGTCCGGAACGCCCTTCCAGATACAAGCAACTTAGTTGCGACAACAGCAGATCCTGGGGCAGGTAAGCCACAGTATAATTCCTCCTTCAGACCACAGAATGTTTGCGTCGATCTTTGATGGATGGTAACATATGGACATTTTACATAGTTCAAAATTATCTAGGTGATTTTCATTGGAATATCCTGTTGGGTGGAGGTGTGATGGAAACCTTCATTGCTTATAGGAACCCTGTATGTCATTTTCTGAAGTTAATGCTCATCCATAAGGTAGAATCAAGAAAAGTCTCATCTAAATCTCTTGATTTCTGAATTGTGTGGAATCTATCTTGAATCTTTTTTAAAAACATCTACAAACTATAGCAGAAAAGTAAAATCTTTGAGACCAGGTGGCATCTTGTGGCAGCTCATCTAAAAAATGGTGGCACTTCCAAATTGAACCACTTAAATAGTTATGGGAACAGCTTCAGTAAAGGATCTTTCCTCTGCATAAAAAGAATGAAAAGACTTACAAAGAACCTGCATCCACATTTGGCCCACGGATATAGAAAGGCACACGGATGTCAAATTCATATGGCATGGACTTTCCCTTCACCAGGCCAAACTGCCCAATGTGGTAACCATGATCAGCCGTGTAAATGATATAGGTATTATCCAGCTCATCCATCTCCACCAGCATGTTATAGATCTGTAAACACAAAAGAGTGATCAACTGGAATTTGTGTCTTTTGGTCTCACAATACAACATAACTAACAAGAATACAAACACATTGAACTAAATCATTCCAAAAGCAGTGCCACAGAAACATGGATAAGGGAAATGGGAAATAATATGCTAGTTCAGGGGTGTCCAATATTTTGGCTTTCCTGGACCACATTGAAGGAGGTTTGGACAACACATAAAATACACTAACAATAGCCAGTGAGCAAAAAAGAAATATGCCACCACAAAGGTTCAATAATCAAATAATAATACTTACATGTCATAATAATAATAATAAATGGCCATCGATTACAAAGGTGAAACTATATATTATCGATAATCAGTGCGTTTTACTCACCAAGCTGCCACAATTACACATAACGTCTGATGGTCTCAATTTGACTGTTTGCGCATGGAAGATAACACATTGGAAGTAACAAAACTGAGGCCATGTATGCTTACATCCGGTGCTCGGTGGTGCTATACCTAGTACAGAATCGCAAATAATCTCATAATGTTTTAAGTAAGTTTACGATTTTTTGTTCACAGCCGTCCTGGGCCACGGGTTGGACAAGACTGTGCTAGTGGATGTGAAATTTTGAAAGTTGCGATTTGGGAACAGTTTAGTAGGTTTAACTATCCATGCCTGGATGATGCCTACTGATGCCTGGAACTTATATCAATGTCAGGATATGCAAAGCTTAATAGCATAGTGGCATATAATTATATTCACTTATAGAATAATAATCTTTAAACTCTGTTAAACAATTCTAAAATATATAAATGAAACCCAGTATCATTATATTACATCACTCATTGCATTGGTATTTCCTAATATACAACAATAATAGTTATAATTATAGTAGTAATTTCTCAAAGCACACATCTTTATAATCTGTAGTGAAAGGAAAATTGAAGGGAGATAAAATGTTATAAGAGGAATGGCCTTTTGTTCTACCAAAACAGTTACCATCCAAAATGTTTAGACACAAGTTTCCTAAACAAATACTATAAGAAATGATCTGAGGTTTAAAGAAATTAAGACATATCTCAGAATATAATGGCCCAGATCGTGACGTAAGTACGACAGGGGACTTACACAAGGCAGGCGGGGATAGCCATGTAAATGAGGGGTCGGGGAAGCCCCGTTACAACTAGGTCTGCAGCCATACGTAAATCTTAAGGTAGGAATCTGGACATACAAGTGTCCAGATTTACTACTGACAGCGGGGACTGCAGAGGGCATGCACTCCCTGCTACAGGTGCGTAACTACAGATCCCCACACGCATGTTAAGCGTGTGGGGGTCTGGATCTGGGCCAATGTGCTTTAGCAGAAAGGAGGATTGTCTCTGCCATACGAGATCATCAATATTCCACGTGTGCTCCTGCTGCCTGTGAAAAGCTAGCTAGGATTTGCATCACTTTTATTAACTCAGTAAATAAAAACAGTAAACTGTCTACTTTGCAGATTAATAAAACATTAGTGCAGATTGGAAAGGATTAAACTGCCTCTAGGACTGCCTGCTAATGATTTAGGAGAACAAAATATCTTTACTGCAAGTCGTGCTCTTATTATAAAAATGGAATAAAAAAAAAAAAAACAGCAAAAAAATAAACAATAACGTATTAAAAAGCAAGAAATTAATATCAAAGTGAATAGATCGAAAGCCTTTAAACCGCTTAAAAAACAATAAATATAACAACAGCATGAACACGTCTAAGACTTTTCTGTATATTAGACTTCCAAATTGTATTTTGGGTTTTTTTTTTTTTTTTTTTTTTTTTTTTAACATCGGCAGAGATTCTTCAGTTCCCTATTATATATGTATTATAATCAGTTATTCATTTATTGCATTTAATTACGGATATGGAAATTTAGGGTGTGATATCACAAAAGGTGATAGATGTATGAAGAACACAGGAAAAACGCAGAACTGCTGACAGATACAGCCTTCAGAAAATATAAGGTGAGAGTTGAGAGAATTGCAGTCAGCTAAATTCTTCTGACTGGAGATATAAAAATGAGATGTATGAAAAAGCAATTTCTTATGTTAGTAGCTCCTTTCTTTTTGTGTAACTGATA
This sequence comes from Limnodynastes dumerilii, assembly GCA_011038615.1. NCBI lineage: Eukaryota > Metazoa > Chordata > Amphibia > Anura > Limnodynastidae > Limnodynastes > Limnodynastes dumerilii. The sequence continues at coordinate 144,979 of WWET01000615.1, forward strand.
CTTTATCAGCAGCTTCTGATTCAGCCGTTTGAAAAACATAATTAAAAAGGATGTACACAAGCAGATTGTACAAAGAACCATAAACTGGTTATCATATGCACATAGAAGCCTATAATATTCTTCATATGCCTTCTTCTATGTCACTGCTGTAGAAAATGAGGAAGAAGATGATCTTACCTTCTCCATAGAATCTTCTACAGACATCAGGGTCTGCAAACGCCTCCTCTGCAGCATGTTAGTGAACTCCATGTGAATAGGCATCATAGGGCCGGTATATCTCATTATCCAATGCTTGTCAGGGTTTGGGGCGTAATTGTAGCTGGGAGTTCTGAAAGACAAGACAACATACTCAACTTAATGAATTATCTCCCACAACAAACATAAACCATCTACATAACATAAGAATGTGCAGGGGGAAAAAAAACGTAAACATGAAAACTTTTCATCCACACTGTCTGGATATTTTATTGCCCTACCAAAACTAGTAAAATACTATACACACTATAAAATAAAAAAGTTTTTTAAGCTAATTATTGTCATATTTGCCTCATACCTGACAGCTAATTCACACTGTGGATTATTATACTAGTTGAGCTAAGGTGAAGGCATAGATCTTTTCCAGTGTTCAAATAGATCACTTGTCAATTGTTAAAATGTGAATAAATGTATTTTATTTAGATATCTACAGTATTATTATTAGCATTATTATTAATCATGGATTTGCATTTGATCATGGATACTTTTCTGTTCTGTACATGCACAATTAATCCACACTGCCAAATTGGATCATTTAAGCTTGGCTCTGGCTGTTAGTCAGCCCAAGCAAGCGGCAGTGTTTAACATTGTGAATGTATGGATGTTCTAGATCTGGCAAAATATATTTATTCTACTATTGCTATACCATAAAGTGTTTTGTCTGTTATAACCGCTGGGGTCAACTTACTACTTATACTTATACCTGGGGACATTTTGAAGGAAATTTTGGTTTTATCCAGGTAAACATGAGATCAGTTAAAATTGGACTGTCCTACAGTTAGAGGTTCTGACTCTCCTACAAACTAAGGACCTAATTCAGATCCCACAGGCTTACTGTATGTGAGGGGGGTCTTAAGGCCCGCATGGAAGAGAAGAGTGGACTCTTGTCAATCCCCTCTCTTGTGTGGACTGTATGGAAGATGCACTGCTATAAGGCAGTTCTAACACAGACAAGTGGATCAGCTTATTGGCATGTAACTACCAAACCCTGCCCATACTCAAAACTTTAACTCTCCCCCTCCCAACTTGGCGGGTGGAGGGGGAAGAACCGCCTCTTTGTATGTAAATCCAATCATACAGAACTCCGTTCCATACGATATGTGTTATGTGCGGAAATGACACGTAACATCTGGAGGGCATATGCACCCTCCCCACCAGACACCCCATTTACAAACTGTGCATGCATAAGTGGAGTGTCCTTCGTAGGTCTGGATCCGGTCCTAAACGTGAAGAAAAAAAGATGTAAAATCTTTACAGCTCTATCTTAGCTTCTTCTGAAACTTACAGCTTTATGATCACTTGGCAAACACATTTGTAAGAGCCGACCTTTAAGGGTGGCAGAGAAGCGTTTTCAATGAGCTCGGCTCGGCAGGAATTCATTCTACATTCAGAACCTCTATGTGCCCCCAGGCTAGTGACTGAGTATGAAGAGATGCTATTCCTGAATTGTAATATATGTCACCCAGCACTTGTCAATGACAGATACACTTCACAATGTGAACGTTCCAGACTGAATACAATGTCATTTGTTTTAGAAACTTGGTGCAAAAATCCATTAACGGCCAATCACTAAACAGACCACATATTAGCTATATGGTAACTCATAACACATATATTCAGAATAAATGTGCAAAAAAGTATCCAAATAATACATACATATGGAAAAAGCGCAGCCTAACGTTAATGATTTCCATTTTGTATTGAGAGACAGACCCCTACCTTTCATAGCTATATATATATATATAT
>WWET01000615.1:148019-179056 GCA_011038615.1 Limnodynastes dumerilii
GTAGCTGACTTTTATTGTCTGGATATAACAAAACCTGGCGCAAAACTGTGACTATATCAGGACTTGACAAATACTCGTAATTGGGGGGCTTATTATATATTTACAAATCTTTGTAACTATATTTCAGCATTTAAGTTTACAGATGTAATGGCAGGTTAACTACCGGTTAATAAACAGAATGCTGGGGTAAGCTTCCTTTAATGTAGATTACACCTAGAGACATTAAAAACCACATGATATATAAGCCAACACTAAGGGATAGATTTACAAAGGGGCGATATGGGTGGCGATTATAACTCAATGGCGGTGTGTAAGGTTAAGGGTTAATTTACCGAGATTTAGTTTTAAATTGCCGCAACTTATCCTCATAAATCGCCACACTGAGTCCTGTTGTTTTTTTTTTTTAAATATTATTCATTATTAATATTAATTTAAAAAAACAAGAAGATAAATGTTTTAAACATTTTTACAAAAAAAAACCTTTGCGGCACAGAACTGTCCGTCAGAGGGTATAAATAGGGACCCAATATTCCCTGAGAGTTATTAGCCAGAAGGAAACCACAGAAGCAGGACCATCTCCAGGGGTGCAGCCTCCAAAAAAAGCTGGACCGGAGCGATCTCTGCAATCAAGACTGAAGACTGCAAAACTGTATGAACTTTTTATTATTTTTATAATCATTTTTTTCCCAACAAATCTAAGATTAAATATTATGAATATCATTGAAAAATAGGCTGTAGAGGAGAATGGGCACAATATAAAACTTTATAGGACTTGCGGGCACTATATAATAGTTTATAGGTAAACAGGGCACATTATTTGACTTTCAGGGCACTATGGGGCAGATCCTCACCTCCGTCTTAAAGGGGAATTACACATGTGCTTGTGTAATTCCCCTGGCTAGTAACATGTGCGCATGTGCACAAACATGTTACGTTAGCGTACCAGCGATCATACATAACTTTTTACGACCGCTGGTATGAAAAAGCCTCTAATTTACGCAAGACGTATCTTCGCTGTAGAGGTATAGAAAGACATTTAAATTAAAGATGGGGCGGGGGAAGGCCCGTCACGACTACGAATATTTGTAATATTTAAGGTAGGAATCTGGACACGTAAGTGGGTCTGGATCTGGCCCTATATGCTTATTATTCTTGCGGCCACTATATGTTTATTATTCTTGCAGGCACTACATGTTGATTACTGCTATGGGTCACATAATGTATGTGGTGGCATGCCATTAATACTTGGCATGCTGCTGCCTATGGTACTAAAAGGCACAGCATGCCCTGCAATCCATGGGCATGCTGTGTCTTCTAGTACTATATGCGGCAGCATGCTAAGGGTTAATAGCATGCCGCGGTATGCTTTTTTCATTTTAAAACGTGTTTTAACATCAATTTTATTTTTACGTTTTTTATTTGTTTTAGAAGAGTGAGTGTCGCATTACTTCCAAGTGATATTCACAGTAGGCGCATTTGAATTACACTTTTTTAAGGTGATTTTGCTGCGATTTTACTAAGTGACGCTTAAATTCAGAGATTTATATATTTTTCATTTACAAAATCGCCATGGCGATCCTCCAACGGCGATTTTGAAAATGTAGAATTTTTGACAATTTTAAGGCAATTTGGCCTTAGTAAATCCAGCAATTTACAAATTGCCGGAAAAATCGGCACAAATGACGACTTATATCAAAATCGACTTTAGTAAACGTACCTCTAAGACTCACTGTTTAGGCTTAGGACCTATCTGTGTGTATATGTGCATTTATATATCAAAATTAACCGTGAAATCTTGCAAGCACTTTTTATGGTCACATTTTAGGACTTGATTTAAATTTGCGTTCGGAAAGAGGATTGCGTTCAGTTGTATAAATCCCCCCGATAGGTAACATCTGCGCATGTGTGCGCCTCTGTGGAACTGGTCATGTAAGTGTCCAGAACTCCATAAGAAGGAGGGGAGTGACAGGGGTGTGAATTACCCTAGTCTATGCTTACTTTTAGATTTGCGCGCGTACGTAAGTTGCATGCAAATCTGAAACAGGTCCATTTAGAGGGATATATTACATTCTACAGAACATGAAGCTCACAGTATCACAACGCTCTCTGTAACAAACAATGACATGAAGCAAACCTCAGTATATTAAATTTTATGGAAAGTGTGTATTTACAATGGAAATGTGCAAGGTGAACACCATGTGCTTCTGATTGATTCATTTTTTTTTCTATTTACCACCCCCTTCATCACTGTAAAATAATGATCAGTTTTGCATGTTGGTATCACATATTTTTATATTTTTACTACATTGGTTATAATGCAAAAAAAATGTATTTTCAGGTCAAGTGTATTAATGGAAGGTACAAAATCATACTATTGAATAACCATCAATATTGTTGTATTGGCACAAAAGCAAACACATCATATCAATGAACCAGATCCAGACATATTAAAAGGGGATGTTTTCTGATTTCTAGGATGCTTGCTCTTGGCAAGCCACACATGAAGGTATTGGGTGCTATGTGGGAGGGGTGTAGTATGTAAATAGGGTAACTAGTACAGTGAAGACGGGCTAAGCACTCTCCCACCCTCTGTACTATCCAATATTTTTCGCTGTCCAAATTGAATACGAGGACTGCTCAAAAGTTTTAAGGTAAGGGGGTTGGATCATAAGTCTGCCCTTCACCGCATGGAGGGCTGGATCCTATGCAGTGGCATTGGGCCTGATCCTAGCAACGGCGGGCGTAAGCGTAAGATCGGCTTTTCAGCCGATCTGCGTAGCAGTGCCGTAGGGACGCTGTAGGGGACGTCCTCCAGCGTCCCTACGTTCAGGTTAGTGTAGGTGGGCGGGGGGGGGGTGAAATTGAATTGGGTGAATTTTGGCCAGCGAATTTGCTGCGTACAGTGCGAATTTTTTTCGTGCTAATTTTTTTTTAAAACTCGCTTCTAATTGAATCTGGCCCTTAGACTTTAGAATTGATATGGCTCTTTGGGCCATTTTTACTAAGCTGTGGGTTTGGAAAAGTGAAGGTGTTGCCCATAGCAACCAATCAGATTCTAAATCTCATTTAACTATTACATACTAGAGAATGTCAGCTAGAATCTGATTGGTTGCCATTGGCAACAGCTCCACTCTTCCAAACCTGCAGCTTAGTAAATCTGGCCATTAGAGATAGTGGGCCATATGCAGAGCTTTCAGAAAAGTGCTACTGCGCATGCGCAGTCATTTTGTAACGTAATCTACGTTACTTCTTGCAACGTAGATTGCGTATACGCAGTCTTTAAGATTGCGGCCGGGGCTCTGCATATGGCCCAGTATCATATAAAAAAAATCCCATCTAAGAGCAACAAACAGGAGAGCAGAACTTTTGTAAAACACAAATCCCATCCGCTTGTTGTGATGTCTCTGTGGGTTGTATGTCATTCATGTAACAGCCATTCTGGAATTTGAGACATATTGTTCTATGTAGATACATTTCACTAGCTGTATCTCAGCCAGTCTGCACTTTTCTAAATTGTACTGACACAGTCTGGTAACTGTCTGATCTGTATCAGATGTGCCAGCACTGCAAGGAAACACTATACACTGGGCACTCACTCAATAACTCTCTTGTCTTTGTGTAAGTGGAGCTGTCACCACGAATTAGTATTCTCTCATCCTATAGAACATCCCAATAGTTATTTATTTCAAATCTTCTGCCCATGTCTTATCCTGTCATCCCAACCCTAATACCACAGGCAACTTGCACAAGGGAGATGGAGACAGAGGGGAGTGACAGGAGTGTGCATTACCCTCTTCTGTGAGGACTTTCAGACCCCCACATGTATGGTAAGCATACAGGGGTCTGGATCAGCCAAAGACTCCTCAAGAATTTTACAATGCGACATACCATAACTTTCTCCAATTTGGCAATCAGGTAAATAAAAGCTTGCCATTAGTGATACATCCATGCATTCTAATTGCAAAAAAAGTCAAGCAAACTTCACTATGGCAATGATTCATTTAACATAAAGCACCACTGTCAGGATACAATCAAATATCAGGGGTATCAATAAATATCAAACTATAGAGTGACCTCTGTTTGGCCAGGGTCTGGTGATTCATGGAAATACTTTGAATGTAGTGGGGCAGAACAAGGTGGTCAGGTTAGGACCCTGTTGTAAATTGATCAGTTTATTAGGGGGTCATAAAAGCTAGATTTAGGAAAAAGATTCTCGCCAGACCCCAGACCCATCACGTGTCACAAAGGTGAGAACTGTCTGGAGAGGAGCAGGTTTTGGTCTTTAAAAAAGTGTGTATGATACATAGTGTTCACTTCATGGGACTTCCAAATGGAAGAGGTGACCCTAATCTCTGGTCTGTCCCAACCCAGACGGTTCTTGTCTGTAAGTCTTTCTGCCTTTTCACCTTTTTATTTTATAAGAAACTGTTCTGCATATTGTATGTCTATTTTGTTATTCTCTGTAACTAAGCATTGTGATTATTATCATATTAAATATTAATGAATAAGTTTATGTCTCTGTGTTCTTACGGATTCACGTGTCAGACCAGCTCGGTTATTAAACGCTACTAAAGGGTAACAGAAGAGGTCATTCTGGGTTCATGATCATTCTGATAAAGCATAACTGTGTTTGATTTGGGTAAAGGAGAACGGAAGGCCTCCTGTGAATAGCCTTGGTGGTGGCAGGTCATTGGTAATAAGTCATATTTGGGGTGGGAGAAGGGGCATTAGTCATTGGAGAACAGACCTAGTTGCTGTTGTGATTAACCCCTTGAGCCCCAGATAAGTCACCAAAGCCTCAGGTGAGGTCAGGGTCGTGACAACCACATTAAAACTAGTATGATAAGTGTTTCAACACAACCTCAGGTCAGGCAGTTATATCACCTAAACAGTTTCCATTTTAAAAGATAATTATTCAATATAAATGATAAGATTTATTTTCCATCCAACCGGGCGGTTCCTTCCCTCCGCCCCCACACAATTTACGAAAGATGGGCAGGGGGAAGTTGTTACATTTACAGTAGGGACAGGCTTCTGTAGATATGTGCGGCTCAGCGGTCGTAACTGCCATAAAGCCCGCACAAGAGAAGGGAGTGACAGGGGGAATTCACTGCTAAACTGCACTGCCAGGCTCCCGCACGTACGGAAAGCGGTCCAATATTTGTAATATGATTTTTGCCCGGTATTCAATAAATAGATATAGAGGCCTATGGAGAAAAGCCTTTTCTACAGTAAAACATGGATTTTAAGCTTTTCCATACCTATACAAAAGACCTTTCTGCCTGCCATAGGATGCTTATCTATCATGGAAATCTGTAGTGAAAGTACTTGTAGAAGTCCTGCGGATGAGGATAGCTTGGTGAATACATAAAAATATACTTATTTTGGCCGTAACCATTTTTATCAAATTGGAATGTGTTAATTCAATTCTAATATAATTCTTCAAATATCTTGAAAGCACATTTTCATTTTGTTATTCACATTATGAATCTGGGTAGCCCAAAAGATTTTTTTATTATCAGATTATGAACCATTTTCAGCGATTTGTCTTCACTGCTATTTTATAAAAACATGGCCCATACACAAGCTTAAAACTAACACAGAACAAAAAAAGTAGACATTGAAGGGAGCAATCTGTAGCAAGCGTCGCAACCAGTCAGTAACACGTGTTTTGTCAAGGACGACAGTACTTTATAGAATGACTCTCTCTCTCTCTTGCAACAGAATATATCTGTAAGCCAGAAATGAACAGGTGGGGCTGTAACTGGTGCATGACAAGTCATTTCTGGTTTACAGGCATGTTAAATGAAATGCATAGTTAAAGTAAACGTGCTAATGCATTAACTTGAAAGCAATGGGGTCTAAAATGTAACGGGAATCTATAAAACTACAGTCATCACAGCAGGAAAGTAACTGGAAAACATTTGTGTATCACAGATATATGGCTTGCAAATAACCTGGTGCGAGGTATATAAAATGAGTTGCATTGTGTTATAGGCAGAAATATAATTGTTGGGCGCTCGTTATTTGATAGACTGCTGTTTAATGCTGAGATTATTACAATTACAGCTTCAAAACATGGTAACAGCAATTTTATGAATGGTATAAATAGCACATTATGCTGATCTGCACTTAAAGAAACTTAAATTAATAATAATAAAATTAAAATTATATAGATGTTCTAATATATATTTTGTATATTATATAGATTATCTATATATTTACTCGTTGTGAGTCCCCGCTAAGAAGGCTGCCTTTACGAAGCCTTCAGGGATAATTAGGTAAAGTGGGTGGGGGGAGGGGTGTAAAGTAGGCTGGGAGGGAGGGCTGGGGATTGTCCATGCGTATTTTCCCTCCTTAAGAGGGAAAATATGCACGGTGACTTAAGGTTGTCTATGGCACTCGGAAGTGCCATTAGCAGGTAAAAACGGGGGCGGGCGGGGGTGTGGACCAGAGAAGTAGATGCAGATACATGTGTATCCGCAGCTACGCATCACACGCAAATGTGAATCCGGTCCAGAATGAGCAATTGACTAAGCATTTTAGACATAAAGCAAGCCAAGTACAGAGAAACAACAAACAAACATTTTTTATAATTACTGAGAAATATTTACAAAGAGTATAAACAGTTATATATTGCTTTGCTATGGTTGCAATATTTTCAAACAACTATGAACAACACATATAGGTTGCTCCACAAAATGTTAAACTTATATAAACCAATAATAAAAATGGATATATGGGAGGATACATTTTATGTGGGCACCACAGTAATTATATATATATATATAAAGAAGTCCTAAGTATTTGGCACAACAATCAAGAACAAACTACAGAAAGTCAGAGATTATTAGGTTAAACGTTGACATAATTAGCTTCGGGTTGACAATTAGTTTTATAGTAAAATAGAAAATCTGTAGCTTGTTGTAATGTACTGATAATGCAATACGTAAATCAGTTTAATAAAGGAAAATCAATTTCAAGAGTAAAGTAGATTTTGAAATGTGGTGTACAAGTAGACATATAACAGAAACAATTCATCCCTTTACAACATAAAACACTTGAGGCTGATCAATTTTTATGCTGCTTCACAGGACATTGGAAAGTTCACTTCATTGTTCAAAATATTAACATTCAAAATAATAACCACATAGAAAAAAGAATGAAATGGATGCACTGACCATGCAACAGCACAATAATGAGACAGAATAATAACTACACAGAACAATACATGCAATTGTAATGGAAAAGAATAAGAGCTGAACACAGATAACTGTACAAAATTGGATGAAAATAAATATATAATAATAGGATAATTACAGGACAGAAAATAATATATAAAAATGGTGAAAATAATTGTACAAAATTATAATGCTATACAGCAGTAGTGGTGGTTCAGGGAAGGGGACACACTATGGAAGCAAGAACTCCTTTCCATAATTTGCAGATACATATCCCCTACCCATATATATTTTTATATTATTTTTACTCATTTTTGCAATGATTTTTAGGTTTAGGTTAGGATTTTCTACATATGCAATAACCTCCAAGACATGTTATATGAAATATGCCCCCTGACATTTGGTATTGAACCTGGTTAAAGTACAAGTATAGCTGCTAGTTTTTTACAACCTTGCCCTCTTTACCTGCATGCCATCAGACAGTAGTCCACATACCACCAATGATACCACTGGCTGAGAATCCTTGCTATATAGTGTAGTGTAGCTGTAGCATGCCGTCAGATTCATTTATGAGAAGAATGTCTGTACATAAGAGGGAAGTGAACTTCCATCTCACTCCCTCCTCATGTGCACTCTTAGGATGACTTAGGCGTCCACAGTCCAACCTTAAGTTCTCTGCAGAAGTGCCTACCGCTGCCCAGGGCTGCCATCAGGATGGGTGACATTACAAAAAGGGCGAAGCACCAAGTCTATGTCTCAGGACTAAAATTTCTGGCAGTGGCCCAGCCGCTGACCCTCATCCCCTTTTGGAGATTAGTCATGTGGATGTAAAGGAATGCCCCATTTGATGGATCTCCTAGCATACGGAACTCAGTTCTGTACAAGAGATCCATTGTGTAACATCTGGCACACATATGCACAGTGCCCAGAAAACACCCAACTTCTGTAAGCAGCTTGCGGGTGTCTGACGGAGATCTGGATCTGGCTCATTGTGCAGTCCTATGATTATTAGAATGCTTATTCCAAATAACTCCTGACTGTGGCTCTAATAATGTTGCTAGGGAAAAATGTCAGTGCAGCCCTATGATAGTGACAACCCTCTGTCTGTGTGATCCTTGTACTGTTCTCAGTGTATGCAATGAAAGGCTCCTCTGATAAGTACCTCTATGGCAGATCTCCTCCTTAGCAAAGAGAAGTTCGAAGACTTTCTAACGGATAGCACAAGTAATATGTTTAACTACATTACTGTATTGTTTTATATTTTACACAGGGTAAATTATGTCCCAGAAATACTGAAAGCCAAGCCCTTTGTGTACGATTTAAATACTAATGCCCTCCCTCCATGTGTACTGGTGCACAAGGTGAGTGGGCCTGTGTCCTGTGCGGAGACAGAATTACATAGAGAATTCTGCTTTGGATGGATGCTTTCCGATAAGGCATACCACGTACTGCGCATGCGCAATGCATATTGAAGGGGGCAATTTCTGTACATGACCTATGGAAATAACCTGTCATTATTAAATTGGGTTCAGGCCCAAAGTGCTTTACATTCAAAATAGATTTTCTTAAGCCCTATAAAAATGATGTAACGTCACTTACATGTGTTGTGAAGCATTCAAGAACATCTGGGAATACTGAGGGGCAGAATCTTCAGGACCATGGGGAGCGGCATGGCTGAGGACCATCAATACTGGTCGGTGCGGATACATTTTCTTAGAGGTGCGGAAGAAGCTAACGCTGTTGTTTGTGATGAGATCTGTCAGATAGTCCTTCAATGACAATACAATTGTATGAACATTTCATAGCAACGTTATAAAGCAGGCAATAAATCTTCCCATGTTGAGTCATTTGAACCAATACAAACAGCTCACACGGATATGATTTTTATTGTATACTATACTAATATGTAAACCAATTATAGAGTTAATAACCCATTTACACTGCCACCAGCTTTTGTATACAGGACCGGATCCTGATTTAAGGGTATATTCCGTACATTAGCCCCCGTGCGGAGACTCGCGTTTGGAATTTGCCATCCTAAATCCTGCATGCAGGAATGTCAGCACACTTCATAGCTGCACTGTCATTACAGGTAACAGAATCTGCCCCTTAAACTTAAACCCTTAAAGTTCAAAAAAACTACGGTAACTTTTTGTTAAGAATCATGAAGCTATATATCTCATTAAAAGTTTTATTTCAAAATGACGGTGTTTTAATCTGTGTTAAGGCTTCTCTGTGCTTCCCTTGAGTAGCCTTCTGTCAATATTTTTTTTCCTCCGACAGCCTGTATAACAAGGACAGCGATGGTTTAAATACTACCCACATCCTGCCTATAATATCACCACCTCAAGATGGCAGTAGCATAAGATATTAACTGACTAAGTTGGAGGGAAAGGCCTTTAGACCTGAAAAAAGATAAAATTCAGAGAAGATCCAAGTGACTTGAAATATCTGCTATGATTGAGGGAAGTTTAGTTAAATTACATGCCCATGCAATAGCTATCTACTATTAAAGTTCGGATAGTGGCTGCTAAACAACTTCCTGTAGCTTCTTCATCACTTGCAGACATGTGAATCAGCAAAGCCTAAATGCCAAAGCGTAATAGCATTATATACATTATATACTTTATATACATTATATAGACTATTAACCAGCCAGTAACATCAATAGTAATCTACGCTCTGTTAAATATTACATCTAAAGTTTTATATTAATCTGCCTCTCATTTTTTCACACCATTGAACTGTGAGACCCAGCCAGGAAATCTCTATTCAATCCCTAAAAAACAAAAACGCAACCAAGACTATTTAAAATGGCATTAGGCCCATTCTGAGCGGCACACCCAACAACACAAATCTTATTTTCACTAGGCTAAAGCACTAGATCAACTGAATTATCTCACCTTGGAGTAGTCAAATCCATGCTTTTCTTTAACTCCATTCCGACAAAGTGTGTAATTGTAAAAACGAGAATTTTTAACAAGTCCAACCCACTCTTTCCAGCCTGGAGGCACGTATGACCCGTTATATTCATTAAGGTATTTGCCAAAGAAAGCTAGAATGCAAAACAGGAGAGAGGAAAACATGATGTCACTAGACAACTTTAGGCTGCACAAACAAGTACAGTTGTGTTCTAGAACATGCTACATATCTCTAGGGAAGATTATAAATTCTGTTTAAACATATTTTCTGTATTTCATAGTGAAGGCAGAACCATCTTGTGAAGCATGCAGCTAAATTCTGGGCTTACAAAAGATAGCAGAGAGTAGTGGATGACAAGCAAGTTATGTTCTAGAATCAAGCTGGCCATTCACTATCACCCTCTTATTAGGTGATTGCACAATAATCGCTGTAGTGTATGGCCATAAAACACCAAAGCAACACTTGGATTCAATAATTTGATGTTAGCTGGCAACACACTACAATGAGTTTCGATCCCATTAGGAGGTAGTCGATTTCCCACTAGGGAAAGGTCCCAAGGTCCCACTTCTCCTGCTGAGACTGATAAATCTCGCAGGAGATCCATGCAGTTAGCTGATTGGCAGCAGTCTCTGCTGTGATTGGCTGGGCCTCCTGTCAATTTTGACAGGAGACCCATGCAGCTAGCCTATTGGCCAGCTGCAAAAAAAAAAAAGACAGTCATTAAATACTTACCGCTGACTTCTCATGCAAGCAAAAAGTGTGTAAAGTGCTGTTTCCTCTCTACCTCTGTATTCAAAGAAAGCAATGAAGCACTTTACACACTGTCAGGCTGCCTGTGTTTCTGTTGCTAGCAGATTTCCCCGGCATTTCATGCACCTGTTTGCATTTACCTATAAATTGATCTGAGCAACTTCCATTTTGTGTGTATACTGCTTGGGAGATTTGTCTGGGAGCAGCAGCTGAGAGGGGGTGTTGTTCCACATCAGCTTCTTTGGAGACTTTAAGGGGTGCCTTTTGAGGTAAGTTAGCTCTCAATTTAAAAACATATATATATATATGACCCAACATTGGGACTCTCATTGTTGGAGTAAGGATCACCATAAGCAGAAAGGCCTTGACGGTGACTGGTGGCTTATCATATATTTGCAAATATGTATAACGGACATTTCTGCATTTTATGTTACAGATAGACGGTATAGTCTGTTACTGGTTAATGGCAGTGTTGCTGTGGCATTTCCATTCCTGTGTTTCTGTTGCTAGCAGATTACCCCTGCCTTCATTGCACCTGTTTGCATTAACATATAAATTGATCTGAGCAACTTCCATTTTGTGTAGTCTGCATGAGAAGCCAGTAAATGGTAAGCACACATGTCATTTACTCCAGGCACTTCACAAAATCGTAGCTAGGGTCCAATTATCAATCAGGAATTCTGAGCCTTTTTTGGCCATTTTGTCAGCGTTTGAAATGCCCACACACTACAGCAATAATTGGTCCAATCCATAATAACTGTATGATGGGGCCGATAATCACTCTAGTGTGTGGCCATCTTTTAGGCATTAATAAAAAAAAAAAGTCTAACCAACGTTTTAATTTACAGATAGACTGGTATAGTCTGTTTCTGGGTAATGGCAGTGTTGCTGTGGCATTTCCTTTCCTGTGTTTCTGTTGCTAGCAGATTACCCCTGCCTTCATTGCACCTGTTTGCATTAACATATAAATTGATCTGAGCAACTTCCATTTTGTGTAGTCTGCATGAGAAGCCAGTAAATGGTAAGCACACATGTCATTTACTCCAGGCACTTCACAAAATCGTAGCTAGGGTCCAATTATCAATCAGGAATTCTGAGCCTTTTTTGGCCATTTTGTCAGCGTTTGAAATGCCCACACACTACAGCAATAATTGGTCCAATCCATAATAACTGTATGATGGGGCCGATAATCACTCTAGTGTGTGGCCATCTTTTAGGCATTAATAAAAAAAAAAAGTCTAACCCAAGCTGCTGACTTCCCTAATTCTCTGCTGTCTGACTGTTAAAATGAGCAAGTACAGCAGTAATAAAGTAATGAAAGCTCTGCATTCTGCAACAGACACTTCATTAGTATATTACTGCTATACAGACAGAGTAAATATGGCTAGGAAGTGTAGGCCACACACTGCTGACTGGAGCTTCATTTTTTTTTATTTTGCAGCACAGGAGACCCAGCCAATCACTGCAAGGGCCTTCTGTCAATCTTGGCAGCACCCTCTTCTGGTAGGAGATGTGTGTGGCACTGATGTTGGGACCTTTCCTTGGTGGGAAATTGTCCCGTTTATCGGGCCACCTCCTGCTGGGATTGATAATTGTGGTAGTATATGGCCAGCTTTAAGGTAAAAAATAGTGTCTTGTGGCTTACTGTATAGCAAATGGGTATCTGTGGTACAGGTGTATGGATTTTTAAATAATGAAGAAAATACCATGCATAACCATATAAAGAAAAAAACATTTAAAGCAGGAATACTACAAAAAAGTAATGTCAGTAAGAAGTATTTATTTTATTTTTCAGGATGCTTTGGATTTTTTATTTTGGAACAGAGAGGCTCTAAAAAACCTTATGAATTCTGTCTGCATTGCTATTTCCTTACAGTGAAAACGGATACATCCACATAACACAGCTTGACACCTTGTGTTTATCATCCACTTTTGTTTACATGTCATATAAATTTAGCAAGATGGAAATTTGATTTAAGAACACGCTGCGCTACAAAATTAACTTAAATACGTCGCTCTATCTAATGGACTGCATTCTTTCCTGTACAGTGATGTATTTATACCGTCATTTGCCATTGTATAGTAACACAACAAATGACAAGTTGCTCTCTGAGAGAGCTATTCTGAATACAAACTTCTTGAGAAAGAACATACTTAAATATATCAATATCAGACAGTTTAAAGTACTATTGTAATATATGACTGCTGCTTCTGCATTGAGAATAAACAAATGCTTTGTGCACAAACATCATAGTTTTAACAGGTGATGCTGTCAAAGAGAAAACATTGAGCAGAATTTCTTTGCTAATCATGTATCAATAATTTAGGTAGCATAGTTAATTAGTATAAGATCAAGGGTTCTCACACAGGAAGAAATGCTGATTAAACTAGCTTCATCAGATCACTTAAAAATAATATTCTAATTATTTTGTTCATGCCTTTTAAATTATTGAGATGGGAATCACCAAAGGAAGAGGGAATAAACCATAGTTTTTGTACATAAATGTTGCAGAATTTTACTGTATTAATCCTGCAGTTATACTTTTGCTGGGGAAGTAGAAGTCAAGTACAGCAAGCAACTAATTTAAAATCTTATATCCCCATTTCAAAATGTAAAGGTATAATGACACTGATCTGATGCAGAATACAACAATGCAAACTAGACCACAATATCTTAAATAATACCACTTTTTATCACAACAGACATCTGTGCTGTAAATGGGATGCTTTTCAGCAATACTTTTTCACCAATATAAAATATTATATACAATGTCAAATATATACAGGTTTAAAATTACTAGAACTATCAGTTTAACATAAATAAATATTTTTTTCCTATGTGGGACTGCTGCTTTAAGTTTTGTGGTAACACTTCTTGCCATTGCTTGGCTATTAATTAATGACAGCAAAATCAAAAGTGTAGTGCGGTTGGAGCCAACAGAGATCTTTCATTGGGGAGCATGTTAGTTTTGCAGTGTAGGACGTTAATATCAGAGAGGTTATGTGATTAGCTAAAAATACAGTAAATGAGGAAACCCTGGTTTCGGCAAGATGGCTCAAATACAGATAATAGACCAACGGTAATTGTTTTAAGCTTGTTAAAATTAATTTGCCTACACATACTTCTCTTCCTGAAAAGAATATACAAGATAATAACAGAAAGCTGTTCACAATTTGTCAACCAATATCCCTGGGTTCAAATACAATACCATTTTATTTTTATTATTAGTATTATTTTTATTGGTTTCTTATATGTGGAATATATTATGTATTGGAATTTACAGCTTGGCAGTAACGGTGGACCGGATTCACAGATATGATTTTGCTTCTTTTTCCGTGCGTAATTTTAGGATCAGATTAACTGCTCATGCGTAGTAACTTATTTTACGCAAGTTACATAGGATTAAGGCACGGAAGTCCATTAGGCACGGATTACTAAATCGTACTTAGTGACATACGTACGTAGGTGTGTGGTTGTCTTCTGTACATGTGAAGTTACATGAAAGTAAAAAAAATGGCCTTTGGAGGGTGCGGTTAGTAATGTGCGCACGTACCTAAGCAACTTAGGCACGTAAATACGCCCATAGACGTT
Source organism: Limnodynastes dumerilii (assembly GCA_011038615.1). Classification (NCBI taxonomy): domain Eukaryota; kingdom Metazoa; phylum Chordata; class Amphibia; order Anura; family Limnodynastidae; genus Limnodynastes; species Limnodynastes dumerilii. Next base: position 162,465 of record WWET01000615.1, read on the forward strand.
AAGGGTGCCCTATGGAGTTGTAAGTCACAAAAAATACGAGGGGAGTGTCATGGGTGTTGTCTTGCAACGTAGTGTGTAAATTTGCGTACTTATTACACACATATCTGTGAATCCGGTCCGGTGTGAGTTGTGATTTATTTAAAAACACAAAAATATAACTGTTTCAGGTAATGACCAATAAAAATTACAATTTATTAAATATAGTTTACATAATCAGGCCATAGGTATATATCGGTCACAGCTATATTGTCATCATTTTAACACATTTCAAGAGCTGCAAGATTACATTACAAATCAAAGATTATTAGACTGTGATTAAGTCATTAAAAAACAGAAATGTAATAAAATTCCTGAAAATAAAAATTTTAAAGCACAATTAAAACTCAGATTTATGTGGGTCCCTTTTAAATCTTCATAGTAATGTTAAACTAGTAACATATCAGTTATCAATAATTTTCCCCCCAGACATGACCACACGATTAGGAAAATGCTTATACTTAGGAACTTACAATTAATATAAAGCCATAAAAGGATACAGGCATAATATCAATCTGTTTACTCATTTTACCCCATCTGCTCTATAAAAACCTCTGAGAAACAATTTTCCATTCTTGAATAATTAAGGATCACCTAACATCTATCTATGGTTGTCAAATTTGATAACAAATACACCAGAAGTAGACGAAGATTTGCAAGACCCCCAATTTACAGATCATGGCAATCAGCTATTTTCTCCCAAAAGCACCAAGTTGTCTTCTAGCACAGTCTAGTTGACAAATGCAAGTCAGAGAGCAAAGATTGGCCTTTAGATCATTTCATTACACATGGTAAGGTTTACACATTTAGAAAGTGCCAAGACTGGAAATGAATTCCATATTCATTTAGTAAATGTGCCATAGTGATAGACAGACCCAAAATAGTAAACACCAAACGTACATTGGTTTAACCAAGATCTTACTGTGCCTCAATAAGAAAACTGTGATAAGTATGGGAGTATAAAAACAAACAGGCTATAAAGAATGGCTAATCAGAAGACTATCAACAGTAATATACAAAATAACAACACATTCATATAGAGAAGCCCAATCTGATGGTTAGCGGCCCCTTTAAATTAACCTCACACATTCGTTTTTACTGTTTATGACCCAGAACTGCATTTCTCTTTAACATGATCACAATTAAATTGAAGCAGGGATGTTAAACTCAATTGGACCTGATTCACAGTTAAGAGTTAAAGTGCAAACAAAATACACGCACACAAAAAAATCTGTATTACTAATTCAGAGAAAATAAAGAACCTGGTTAACCACTCCCCTTGTGTTGGGAGTACTACGTAAGGACTAAAGTCTTTCCTGCATATAATTAGCAGCCTGCAGACTTTATTATGTGGATTGGTTGTGCGTTTAGGTGTTTAAAATTGCTTATGATTCAAAGATACGTAACTAAGCGCACTGATTAGGATTTGGAAAAGTAAAGATGACATACGTTATCTTTTTATTCTAAAAACAGCAAGTACTCTCATTAACATAGATAAACAAAAGTAACCATTAAAAATGTAACTGGAAAAAGGAATAATCATGACATACTTAACACTGCACATAAATGCATACAGCATGAAGTTAGAAATACAGTGATCCACAACATATAAAGACTTTCATAAAACATTTAAAACATAAACATTATAAAAGATAAATACAAACAACCAATACAGTTAAATATAAATAAATGTAATGGTGTTTGTTCACAAAATTTTAAGTAAATAAAAAAAAATCCTTCAAAAACTAATACCAAATAATGGCACATTTACAAGGCAGAAAATGAAAAATCAGCATAGTATTAAATAAGCACTTATTTGTTTTCATTTAACACACGTCTATTGATTATAAACACGCAGCAGGTGTGGCCTGAACTAATTAAGTTGAAGACGCATGGCCACACAGCAAACAATATGGTTTGTCAACTTACAAGTGGTCGAGGGCTACCTTAACTTTTCCTGTGCGTATGTTAGTTTACACAAGGCACTCCTTCTTGTGAATCAGTCATAACTCTGTTGGAACGCCCATACTGTACATTAATAGCCCGTGTGCAGCTCATTGCATTAAGAGTCTTGCCCCTCTAGCCACGCATGCAGGACTCATTTCGTGCCGATGTGTGCATCATTCCTAAGTCTGACATCCGTGTATGTGAATCAGTCGGCCATAGTTTCCTTGCGTATATTTGGGTTCTGGGCATGTGCAATTTAACTGAACTGAAAAACACGCATGGTAATTCAGCACTTACTTAAGTGTGAATTAGGGCCAATATTCTTGATTGTGATCCATAATATTCAAATTTATAATGGTTTCACATACACACTCATTCATTCAAACACACAGACAAAATTTTTAGCTACACAGTTGCTTTTATTGTATAGAAGCAACAAACCTAAAGACCTGGAAGTAGACAGGGAAATAGGGTGGAATCTTCATTTCCCTAAACTGGGGCAAATAAAAACAGTTAAGTATTGCTACAGAATTTTATTATTTGTAACAACACAAGTAATAACAGTGCTTTTTTGTAGGGGGGTATTTGGGCTTAAGTACTTTCATGGTGAGCTATGACTCTCCAACCATTATACAGTTCTCACCTGTTCTATAGCCAGTGTTGTTGAGGTACACAGAGAAGGTGTGGGTCTCGTGCTGTGCTTGCCACGATGGAGAGGAGCAGTTTTCGTTGTTGGTATAGGTGTTGTGGTTGTGGACATACTTCCCTGTCAGGATGGATGAGCGAGATGGGCAACACATGGGTGTTGTAACAAATGCATTGATAAAATGGGTCCCTCCTTGTTCCATGATACGTTTTGTCTTGTTCATAACTTGCATGGAACCTGAAAATAAAGCCAAGGGTCAGATGTCAGAGGAAACAATTTATAATAAGTCTTTATTTAGCACTGCTGTCAGTAAACTTTAGGATAGTTTACTCTTCACCACTTTATTAGTATACATCCTAGTTATTCCAGATCTTTATATCAGATTAAACACTTGTAAAACTAATAAAAAACAACAACATATAATTCTAAAACACTTTCAGTTTTATTTTCTTGAGGGCTCTGAAGCACCACTTACAGACATGACATTTAAATTAAATGAATATTTTACTTTTTTACTTTAAGTATTTCACAAATATATACATAATAATATACGAGTGTGGGCTTGTGGTCAGAACGGCCCTTTTTTGAAAGGAGCTTTTTTATACCAGCTAGTTTAGAACTAGCTCCCAAATCGATTGCTCCTTCCTTTCAGAGAAGAAGAAATAGATCATCCCCAGTACAAAGTCGCAGCGGTGAATGTTAAGTATTTATCTAACCCCAACCCTTATCCTAATCCTTACCCTAACTCTTTTCTCACCGCAGTTTGACCCTAAAACTCCCTACCCTGCAGCCGAACACTTAGACTCACGCTCCCCTCCTCCGGGCTTCATAGCAGCCGCACCCTTTGCACCCCCTATAGTTACTCGCCTGAACAGGAAACAACCCCACTGCATTCCATAACCACCTCACAAGACCTGCCATTTTGCTCTGACCCAGTCATCTAGTCATCATAATTTGGCCCCTGTCCAATACCCCTTTCACATCGCCCCAAAAACCCGGGTTATTGGCGGGGGGGGCGCCAAAAACCCCGGGCGAGGCAGGGAAAAAGCCACAACAACCCGGGTCGAGGCACAGTGTGAAAGGGTCCGGGAGCCTCTACCCAGGTCATTAGATTTGGTCCCGGGACAAAAGAAGCCCGGGTCCGACCCGGGTAGGGGTACAGTGTGAAAGGTGCTACCCGGGTTTTTCAACAAGCAACAGTAAACAAATTACACGGTGTGATGACTACTACCAGGGCAGACCCATGTTCCGTAATTTCCCGGGTCTTCCCTGCAATGTGAAACAGGGTCTGTGACCGTGGGATCATCTGGTGACACGGCAATATCCCGGGTTCACAGACCCGGGATATTCCCGGGGCGGCGATGTGAAAGGGGTAAAATTCATTCAGATCTTTTCATTTTTCTGCAGTTTTTCTGCTTCCAACACAAGAACAGACGTTCACTTGCTACCTTTTATATCCCACCGCTTGACAGGTTGTAACGAGGTTGTAATAATCTGTTTAATTTACTCTACTAGTCCGTTGTTATAATGTTTTAGCTGTCCAGTGTAAGTAAATAGGTAATACATGTTTTTATTTATAAATTATTTACAAATTATAGTTAAATGCACAAAATTTTGAAAAGCTTTGATGCAAGTAATAGTTAAAGATGGATTCACGTCATCTTGCTGTTAACAATTTTTCTATCTCCACCTTAACAATCAAATGATGTAATGAATTAATTGTTCCATATAAATGAAAAAACATTGGGCCAGATCCTGACCCCCGCACATAAAGCCTTCGTAAATGAAGCGTCAGCCCCTTTGTTACATACGTTACGTATGTTACGTACGTCTGTAGGTACGCTATCGAAACATCTGGTATGCGCAGATGTTCCGAGACAGGGAACTTAAATTCCCTGTCGTACAAAGGTCTGAATCTAGCCCATTGTCTTTCAGAAAACATGAACTGCATGAGGCTTCAGGGACAGTTTTCTGTATAATTCTACCATTTGTTTTGTTATATAAAAGTATATCTGTAAATGAAGTAAGAAAAATGAGTTTATGAATATGATCATGCAACACGAGAACAGTAATTAAATTTCACTAACGGGGCAAACCCTTTCCTGTACATACTAAAGCAGACTTGTCAAAACCACAACCACGACTGTGCTGTCTAGCTATTAGCAGCTAGCAGCAAAACAAAAGGGCTTGCAATGTTTTTTTTTTTTTTTTTTTAACATTAAAACGGATTGGCTGGATTTGACAGAAGCATCTGTGCAGACATTGTTGTATACATGTAAAATCTTCCCTGGAGAACAGTAACTTGCATTAATAAAAGCCCATAACGCATCCATCATCAATATGAAAACATATGATCTAATCCCTGCATGCAGCAAACAAGCTAATGCACAGTGACAGATAAGTCTCAGACCAGAATCCTGCACACTTCCAGGCACTCAGAAGTAGGCCATCTTTAAATATTTAGATCTACAGCCAAACAAACTAATATTTAATCACTGCAATCTTCTTACATGAAAACCTAGACACAAAAATGGAACAGAGCTAAACTTGTCTCATTAACCAGTGGACAGCAAATATTATAGTGCCCCTTGTGGTGATACCTGAGACTTGTCCTATGCATTCATGTAAACATATACTATAAAATAGACATATTACTGAAAACATTAATTGACTTACTACTATGGACAATTCTGCCTAGAGATAACAAATATTGGTAGCAGATATCGGATGCACTTCTTGTGATCCAGGAAGTGCAAGTGCTTTTCTCAGTAAAATATTGGGAAGGAAACGTCATCCATCAAAGAAAATTAATCTCTGTATTCTGCTTAAGCACACAAGGCAAGAGCTGATTCCATAGAGATAGCATTCATTTTGTAGTTTGAACCAATAATCATGGCAATGCACCCAACAACTCACTAAACTTCAATTAAACTTCTATATCATAGTTGCCAACTCTCCCTGAATATCAGGGAGACTCTCTGAAATGTGAGTAATCTCCCTGACTCCCTGAAGTGTTTGATAATCTCCCTGAAGTTGATTCAGTTCCAAAAGTCACTGCTGTATTGTGACAAAATGTAGATATTGTGTCCTATTTCCCTGCATGGAGGTAGACATTTTTATGGAGGCCAAGATGTTATCAAAGACTGGCAATTATCTTTTTAATAAATACGTATTTATTCACTGATAATTTAAAACTAAATAAATAATTTTGCTGCCATTTTTATTGAGAAACACTTTTCCTGGCAGTTCTAGACACCCTGGGTGGAGCTATTCACAGGACACACCCCATTAGTGCAAGACACACCCCTTTGGTAGTACAGGACAAACCCCTTTGGTGCAGCGCCTTGATAGGGTTATCACAATCTCCCTGATATTCATTTGCAAAAGTTGGCAACCATGTTCTATATATCTGTAATGGATTATATTATGTTGTTTGCCAGTTAATTTAGTGGGTAGTTTAAAAATGAGCCATTTTGAATGAGTCTTTTTTTTAAAAAAAACTATATTTATATATATATATTAAATTGCTTTAGAGTAAAGGGACTTAATTTAGCATGTATAAAAATTGAATTGCATTCAAACATATTTCTATTATCAACTTGCAATAACCGCTGTAAGGTTGCCAACGTTTTCAAATAAATACCAGGGGAATTATTATAGCACTATCAAGTACCACAGTGACAGTACATGCGTATACAATTATACAATCATACTTCCGACCTTCAACTCCCATCTGCTCAAAATATCTGAATAAACAAAAGGCTTCAATCTAAAATCATTGCAAGAACGGTGTAAAGCGCATACACTCTGAACTTTTGGTTCTACATAATCCGGTTGAATTGGATGAATATTATACAGCACATGCGATGCGATCTTTCTGATTTGACAAGTTTTCATCTGATAATGCATGATGGAAGGTGAATACACACTATTGCTATATTGAATGGGTTAAAACTGAAAGAACGGCCCAACGACTGTATAGTTGTGTACCCTACTTAAAACTTTTAGTGTGTACACAGCTGAGTCATTACACCATGAATCAAGTGTTGCATGTAAGATGGAAGAAAGAGTCACTCAAATAACGCAAAAAGCTATTTTTTCCTACTGCTTCCCATAGTGTCTGGCCTAACTAACGTGATGGCTGGATATATCCCCTCTGGTGTCTGACCATACCTGTCATGGTTCTGATCGCTTTAGCAATAATAATAGATTGAACAATAATATGAGAATGGCTGTATAATTGCCAAAATAGTTATAACAGCAATACATTTTTAAGAAAAAGTAAAGTAAAGTAAAAAAAAAAAAGGTGATTTTTACTCCTGCTTCAGGCCCTCTCCTCCAATCTGTGTCCCTGCTGCTTCTCCGCTCCCTCCTCTCATTGTAATGCCAAAAAGTGAAGTGTCAAAATATTACAATATTCTGACAGATGTTGTATTTTTAAGTCAGATAAAGAATCCAATCAGTTATCCCTTTTGCCATGTAGTTCCAGCCCAGCATATTAACTGTCAGCATTTAAACCATTACTGTTACATACTACACCCCATTCAATATGATGCCACTGCTTCATATACTTCAATGAACCCTGTTTTATTACTCCAGTGGGCCCTCCATATAGACATACATGTGTTTATACAAGGAATACAATAATGAGCTGTAATTTTTTGAACCATGCACTACTAGTGCTAATATTTTTTGGTTCTGAACTTTCCCCCTTGGTTATAGAATATGGCCTCAGTTTGATAGTAAATTGATTTCCTGTAGACTGGTAATAAGCACCAATAGCATAGGGTGCACTCTACAAATTAAGAAGCCAGATTATATAAAATGTGCCAATATTTAAGGTTAAAATCAAATTTTTTGGGACTCAGAACTTATTTTTAAAGGATGGGCGTTTTCTAGCAAACATTTGTACAGAACAATGAACATGATGCGTAATGCTTGTTATTCCATACAGAATTCTGTGTATGTTTATTGGTCCATTAATAAGAAATACACTAGTTCCTAGTTACTGCAATCATTTGGAAAAAAGTTTGTTGAATGTGTGGAATAACTAATGATCCCCTAGGCAAAACAAGAGCATGAGCAATCTCCATCTAACTGAAGAATGAAATTGCCCTAATGTCACAAGTCTGCATAATGAACGCAGCGGCTCAATCAATAGTGTTAGCAGATTTGACAAGTGTATGTAGACACACATTTGTGTCTGGGGATTTGATGGCTCAGTAACTCTTTATTAAAGAGCCTTAATGTTGCAGTTAATGCATTGCGCCAGCATAAGAGATGCAGATGGATTCTGGGTGAGAAGGATAATATGCCTTTCTGCAAAAAAGAAAAAAAACTACTCAGAATTCATGAAGATTTGTCAACTTTTATGGATATTAGTGACAAGCAACCAACACACAGCAGGCTGGAATTGCTGAGTGAGAAGTATAGTTCTCAGAACATCAGGTTTTTATTTATGCCAGTCTGTACTTGTGGAGTCTATACTGGCAGAACTCAGCAGTGACAGCATACCGTGCCCAGTCACCCTCAGAAAAATAAATAATAATAATAATAATAATAGAAAAAAAGAGTAGAAAAAATGTAAAGAAACGGTATCAAGAAATCTTGCATTTTGTCTTTCCACGCCTTCAGGATGTATACATGACAGGCATCATTATGCTTAAACATTATTATTGACATTATGGACAGTGAGAGCCTCTGTAGGATACTGGCTGACTTGGACATAGAGAGTAATTCTCTATTGTTCTGTACAACAGTAAATATTTACATCTTTTATTGATAATTTATTTACAAAATGGAAGCAATTTTTCAGATATTGCTTCAGAGGCCTTGAAGAATATTGAGGGTGTCAATATTGTGAACGACTGTGAAGGGACTTTCACTGCTCTAAAAACTGCACTGGCTCAAGGTCCTGTGCTACAGGCCCCTAATTTTAAGCGTAGATTAATTGGGCACACGGATGTTTCAAAGGCAGGTTAATGAGAAAGTTGAAGAGCACCACATTATGTACCTGAGCAGAAAAATGCTCCCCTGAGAAGTGGCCTATGCTGTGGTAGAGAAAGAGAGTCTAGCCATTGTCAAGAGTGTCTAGCCATTGTCTGGGCCCTTGCAGTCTTTATGGGCAACTGTATGGGCAAAAGTTTACCATGATCACAGACCACAATCCCCTCAGCAGGTTGCACCGGGTTGCTGTGACCAATAGTAAGCTGCTCAGTCGCAGTTTGTCCCTCCAGCAAAATACTTTCACTGTACAGCACCAAAAGGGTTCTGATCACACCAATGCTGATGGTTTATCCAGAAGGGGCTGTGCTGATGAGTAAGGTGAGCAGGATAAACAGTCATGCAGGTGACTTGTTCTCCTTTCACCATTTTGGGAAGGGAAGATGTCAGGATATAATGAAATATTAGGTGTATAATATTAATATCAGGATAGAGTGACCATCATTTGGCCAAGTCTGGTTTTGTTTTATGGCAATAGCTTGAATGTAGTGGGGCAAAACAAGTTATGGCTCCTGCCAGGTTATGACCCTGTCATAAATGAATCAGGATATTGGGGGGTTATAAAAGACAGATCTCTGAAGAAGAGTCTCTCCAGACCTAAACCTGTTACTTGTCACAAAGGTGGGGGCTGTTTGGAGAGGAGCAGTTTTTGCCTTTAAAAAGTGTTATATAGATACATAACTTTGTTCACTTCATGGGACTTTTGGATATTCTTCCATCCTTGGGTTCTCCATGATGGAAAGTGGGAAGATCTTAGGACACAGGACAAAAAGCCTAATTTTATCTATAATCTGGTATGCATACAGCCCTCATACGGTGCTACTGCACAAAGTTTGTAGCAAATATTATGGTGTTTACTGAAACTCTTGTCTTGTCACTTGTATGGTACTGTGTTAATCCAACATACTACACCATAGGTGTCTCTTGGTTTTCACCTTTCCTTTCAGCTTTTTCAGTAGGAACAAATGGAATCTGCCCAATCCAGATTCACTTGGATAAAAGACATTCTGTTGTATTCACAAAAAAGAAAAACACTATTGTACTGGTATTCATCACATCACAAGTAATTTTTACCTTCTTTTTTTATTACTTTGCACTAATAACTTTAATATTTATTCATATCCCAGCATATGTACTAATATTCTGGTTGTGTGTAATAATATTCTAGTTGTATGAGATTGTGCCGTACTTCATTTGTTTTTCTCTTACTAAAATATATGGCTGTTGCATAGTTTTAAATTGGAGGAATTGACTTACCACAGACAATTTGAGTCCACATATTGCAACACAACTAAGGGACTTGCAAACAGGGAGTACCTTGATATTAGGCAGATGAGCTTAACAAATATAGCAATACTGTGAACTAAACCTCCTAAATTTAAGTATGTGCTGACAAACAGTGTTATATATTGTTTGGCAAGGGGCACTGACCTGTTTCTGTTCCTTGTATTTACATTGTGGTCTTATTTTTTACGGACAGGACCTATTGATGTGCAACTATCTTTAAGCTTGGTGATACTCAATGAGTGTCCTCCTTAGCATTTGCAATGCTCCCTAAAATAGCAGCTATGCCTGCTGCCTAAAGGCCTCAGGTAAACCCTAATCACCTGAAAATATGGTTAAATTCAACATGGGTGGTTGGTGAAAACTCTTACACTCGGTGGCCTGGCGCTAAATGTTGTCGCAAGCTGCTACACTCAGTCCCTCTGTGGCAGAATAAACTAATGAACCCAGCTAAATAGCTTAGTCTGGAATACTAATTGTAAGAACCTTCCCCAGATTATCTTCTGATTAAGTGGATGAGAAGGATAAAGCTGGGTATACATGCATGATTTCCCCAGATCCTGACAAAACGGCCTGACAGCCAGGAAAATCATACAGAGTTTACAACACACTCAAGCAGAACATTTGACTGCTGCCATTCCATTCTATATGACTGGTAGATCAGCAGTCGATCTGCTGTGCAAAACGACCAGTGGACGATGACGCTACTGGACCATTTTGACAGCATTCCGAAAAATCGGTCCAGCATCCATACTACACAATTACCAGGTCGATCAGAAGATTATCGTATGGTTGGTCAGATAATGGTATAGTCTGGCTTTACTCTTCTATGTCAGGAGACAGAGCAGTTTCCTGCAATAGCCCCAATGGACGTCAAATGGCCAGAAACTGGGGCTGATCACTTGATCAGACAGGTCATCTGATCAAGTGATTATCAGGGTGCTGATAACTGCTCAGTTGATAGTTATTTTCTAATGGGCCACAGTAACTGATTAATTAGTAATAAACAACTAACCAGCTGTGTTCAATCGGCACATGCACAGTTCAGGCATCAATCTGTGCATGCACAGAGCACTAAGCAAGGAGGCTTTGCCCCGAACCCTTCCACTGCTAAAGACGACCCTGTTTATACGCATGGCTGGATTTAAGCTGTCATGTTAAGCAACAATGCTAGCCACAGTGCAACATTTAGATTAAGGGTATTGTGCAGCCTCTATAATACTGCCCATCACAGGCCTACAGAAGCCAAATTCAGTTTATTGAAGTTTACCAAAGGTGTCTCTACAGGAGCCTTGTTGGGCTGCAAAACTTGTTGTTCTCTCTTTTCCTACCATTCAATTATATGGGCTCAGACTATCGAGAAACATCAGCTGAATTGTGATAATACTGTCAGCAAGTATAATTCTTCAAGAGCCTCACACAATAGTCAGCATATCACCTGCTGATATCTTTTGCTAAAAAGACTCAATTATCTTGAATTAGACTACAGAGGCTTTACAAAATAACAGTGTTCCTTATAATAAAATGAAAAGTTTCCATTCCATGAAAATGGAGAGGCATTTATATGAAATACAATAAAAAGCTAAAAAAAATAAATAATTATACCGCCAGTGTATGAAATGTTGAAACACAATTATAATATTAATGGTAATATCAGTGCCACAGGATGCTGCATGCTGCACTTCTAATAGATACAGAGGCTATGTAATGTAGGAGTGAATGGTATAAAAAAATAAATAAAAAAAAAATACCCCAAAAAAACACTTTTCACAGTGAAATTATTTTGCAACGAGAAAAGAGGGAGTTAGTTTTGGTTGTTCTTTTAGAGTCAACTAAACAAATAAACAACTCCGTGATAATGGAGCTGATTCAGAGACTGAAAATAAGAGAGGAAAGTTACTCCTGGACTAAACCATGTTGATTGTAGGGGAGTTATATTTCATCTGTTGCAAACAGTATTTGAGTTGAGGGGTGATGTTTTCCAGCACAAGTCTACATAAAGTGGTAAAGCTGGTCAGTATCTGTGTGCAGTGAGTAATTCAAAGATATATCCCTGCATTCAAAGAATATCATTAACTTGACTCCCCCTGAAATCAACATGATTTTGCCCAGGTGTAACTTTCCTTTCATAAGGCCGGATTCACAATCCCGAACGTATTGCACATATGTCCGGAATTTAGCCATAATAGCTACTATGCATGCGTAGTAACTATTTTACATAATCTACGTATCGTTTTGTTACATAGATTGCGTATATGCGGTCTTAAAGACCAAATGTATATTAAATTGGATATATGTCAACAATGTCTTTTTTTAATCTTTTATAAAAATCTTACATAATAATAACAAACTAATGTTTTTTTTAAAGAATATATATTTTTTAATTAAATTAAGTAATGATCAAAAACATTTTATTAATGTTTTTCTTCTTTGTCATTTATTAAAACAAAACATATCTTCTTAAAAAAAAAAAAAAGAACTTTGCGTGTAATCATGTCCATGTATCATGTAAGGCCTGTGTGAGAGGAAAACAAATTAAACCAATTAAAAACAGTGTTAACATATATTCAATATGGCAAAGTTAAATTTGTCCTGCCTAGGGCCCTGTGAAAGGTAGGCTTGTCTCTAAGTAAATATTCTTATTTTAGACCTTTTACCTTATTCTTGGTACAGGAAATCTGCTTCCAGATCCAACATTTAGCAGTTTTCTTTTTCTTTCAGTTTGTTTTTTTCCCCCTATCTTTTCCATGACAATCTCATTGTGCTGCTCTAATTTTCACAAATAAATTTTAAATATTGTAGCTCGCAAAGTGTGAAATAGCTGAGGCAGCCCATGACATGTGGCATGGTACAAAAAACACACAGAAGTAAAGATGTGGACGACATTATTATAAGAGTTATTGCTCAGAGGACAAATAAAAAAGTTTCTATCCAATACATTCCCCTTTTAATAAATGCATGCTCTATTGTTCTACACATTCCTAATTTCCAGGAATGTGTATTGTCAAAAATGCTGGGTAACCAATAATAAGAGCTTGGTGTATTCCTCACGCAGAGATTAAGGCACCATCTCGATATAGTTAATAGTTTCTAAATTTGCATTTCTTCTCTCTTGGAGATCTCAGAGTGAAGAAAGAGATGACAGTATTGGCAGTATTGGGGTGTGGCCTGATGTGTTTTATGCAAATCACTGCTTGAAGTCCCACCCCCTGCCTCTCAATACCACTTCTAACTAAACACTCCCTGAGGCGGCATTACAACGCCTCCTTCTTACTAAACTACTCCTACTACTACTACCTAACTGGTACGTAGATTGCGTAAATGACCTACTAGGCATGTGTAGTAGATAAAAGACTGTACTTAAGAACCAGCTGCTTCTTAAGTGTGAATATGGTCCTATGAGTTTAGGTCAAGACATTCTTGTAAGCATACATTCAGTAGGGGAATGCACCGCAAGCGTTTTACTAGTAAATGTCAATGTAAAAGACTGTGATAAGTATTTTTTTACTTTTTGTGCAGAACTTATCCAGTGGTCTGTGTGCTTGTAAATCAACAAACTGAATTTGTATTTTCACCAAGACAAACTCTTTTAGTTGTGGCAAAAAGCATTACTTGCAATATAAATGATATAAAATGCAATACGTACCAAGTTCTACATCCTGGTCGTCAGTCAGTACAAGGATGATGTTTGGACGGATATTCCTGCGGTCCCTTTGAAATCTTCCTTTAAGGCGCTGCTTGGATAGGAGAGGGAAACTTCCCTCAATTGCTGGCATGAGAATCACCATTAACAGCCCTAGGAGTAGGATCTGCTGAGTTGCCATCATTAGCAGGACCGATTCCCTTCTCTAGCTCACTGTCACTTCTGTGGAGTTCACCAGTGCTGTAGAGGAAGTAGAAGAGTGTTAATGCTGCAGTGAAATTAAGACTAAAGACATAAAAATCCCACAGACAGGCAGAAAATAGTCTCTGTCTAATCACAACCTAAATCTGCAACTGTTCTGTGGTTTTCCTTTAAACACTTGATTGTACTGTACATCTCTCAAAATTGTGCTACTTAACAGTTTTACTTCATTATAAAGATCTCAAACATTTTTAATAACAGTTATGTGACTTTTTGCAACAATTCTGCAGTCTTAAGCTGGCCATACACTAGAGCGATCATTGGCCCGATCCTACAATTATCGGGCCAAAAATCGCTCTATTGTGTGGTGCAGATAGATTTGTAAAAACTCAGATTATCATCCCAGACAGGCTCTGGGACGATAATCTGATCGAAGGGAATTCCCGTTTGATTATCGTCCCTAGGGGACGATATCTTGTAGTGTGTGGGTAAGTTCGATTATCAACTGAGTCAGACAGACGGGGAAACTGCAGCCAGGAGGTGGAGGTGCCACACACTACTGTGAGCTAGCTGTAGAACCTCTCACACAGACAGCTGTCAGAGGACACCGCACTGTGCAGCCTCACAGTGTGAGACATTCTACACAGCGCTGCAGAACCTCCCACAGTATGTACATTTTCAATGAGAAATTTTTCATTCAGTCAGCCAATAGGCTGGCTGCATGGGACTCCTGTCAAGATTGACAGAAGTCCCAACCAATCAGAATTAGACTGCAGTTAGCCAATAGGCTAGCTGCATGATCTCATTCAGAGATTATCGCTCCCAGCCTCTGCTGTGTGTGGTGCCGCTATCGGGACCTTTCCTATTGGCCACCACATGCTGGGAGGGATAAAAGCTCTAATGTATTTCCAGCTTTATGGGTTATTACAAATTTAAATGTATTTTTCAAAATTATAAGTGGAGCTAAACGATTTGGTATGGGCCTACTGGCACATACAGGAGAGTATCTAAACTTTAAGGTAGACTTTATTTAATGGAGTACTTTTATAAGATGTACTGCAGTGGCTAAGATTGGAGGGTTGGCATATTTTGTGTCTGATGTTGACAAAGATGGAACTCATAAATATGTAAGTGTTATTAAATCATTTTTATTGGTCTGTGGAAATCTTTTTTTTTTATTATTGATTTGTGGGTCAAATCATATCCTTCTGATTTTGGTTTGATATTTTTTTAATTGGTGGTTAGATGTTTAAAGAGGAGGAACAGGTTATGCCAACATAAAAACAATCAAGGAAGGAATTTAACAAGTGCCACAGCTTTCTGGTCATTTCTAGTCAAAATAACGCTGAAATTTTCCTGGCATGAAATGTATATAAGAGTTAGAGTGAAGTTGGTGTGCACAAGTTCCAATAAAAAGGAGGCTAAAGAAGTAGTTGGGAGGGAAGGTGAACGCCTCTGTCATATCTTACAGCTGTACCCAATTACAGAATTGAGCAGCTTTGAGAAAGTATTTTTAGCTGTCCGTTATGGTTATATTTCCTATTGGAGCAACAAAGAAGCATACAATGCAAGCTATTGTTTTTTTATTATTGCTTCTATCTTCTGATTTAAAAGTGACATTTAGATAGTGGTTCGAAACCTTGCATATGCAAATTATGTAATTCTTGTTTGAGTTTTTTTTTTATTGGTTAACTAAATACCTAGTTAAATCATGGTTGCCTACTTTTGCAAAAGATTATCAGATAGATTTTGATAGCACTATCAAGGCTGCACCAAAGGGGTGTGTCCTGTAATGTCCTATGAATAGCTCCACCCATGGGTGTGTCTAACACTGCCAGGCAAACTATTTCTTCCCAATAAGAATAGAAGCATCAGTATTTATTGATTGATAAAATGTAACTGAATAAATATTTTCAGTATTTATTGGGCATACTATCTCTACGAGATCAATAACTTCTTCATCTGCCACCTCCATAGACCTTAATGCAAGGAAAATAGGACACAATTTCAAATTTTTTTCATCATACTGCAATGACTTCTGTAATTGAATCAGCATCAGGGAGATTGCCCAACACTTCAGGGAGTCAGGGAGATTACCTGCTCTTCAGGGAGACTCCCTGATATTCAGGGAGAATTGGCAACCATGAGTTAAATATTGCTTATGGAATGTTTCCACTTGCTGACATGTACTGCACTGATTGTATAAAAGCATTACAGAAATACAGCCATTCATTATATTTTGCCTTTAACTTTTATGAGCAATGGTAGCCATACTATTGAAAGCGGAGAAGGGTCAGACGATAAGTTTTGGGATATACAAGTTACACAGTGACTGGTCACAAGCACAAGGTAGGTTGATGGGTAGGGTGAATCAGATGTAGCCTGACCTGAACCTATATTTGGTATCTACTACACATAGATATTAGAAAGTACAATACAGTAACATCCCAGAACATCAGCTTGAAAATGACACTCTGTCTTAAGACACAATGGAGAGCACAGAATCATATTTTAATCATAATGATCAATTGACTCACTCACAGGTTACCTGTTTATTAAGTCACCTCCTGGGTATGAAATAGGACTTTACATTCCTTACTAAATATTATGATGGTTGGTTAATTGTACAGACAGTAATGGCCTCATCTTATTTCTCTACACTGCTTTACACAAGGGCTGGTGCTAGGTCCCTGGGCACCCTAGACGAAGTTTGGCCTGTCACCCCCCCCCTCACCCCGCACCACACATTCTTTGTATGCACCCCTTCATATGCCCCTTCAGGCCTCTATGCCCCCTTCATATTCCCCTTGAAGCCTATATGCCCCCTTCAGG
>WWET01000615.1:179287-191949 GCA_011038615.1 Limnodynastes dumerilii
TCTAGTCCCCCTTCATATTACCCTTCAGGCCTCTATGCCCCCTTCAGGCATCCATGCCCCCCTTCAAGCAGCTCCCCCTCCCCAAACAGTTTTAATTAGTTATTAAAGGCCCCCCTCCTTAGTTTTAATCATATATTGCTGTGGAGGAGAGGCAGCTCCTGGACTCTGCCGCGGCGCTGAGGTGAGTAAAGGGGGTGACGGAGCCTCATCTCACCGTCACCCCCTTTACTCACCGCAGCGCAATAGCAGAGTTAAACCCGGCCGGAAGGTAAATGGAGGCGGGGGGCTGCTTTTCCCGCCGCCCCCTGGCCCCGCGCTCTAGGCAATCGCCTAAGATCGCCTAATGGTAGCGCCGGCCCTGCTTTACACTAACATGAATTGAATATCAATTTTACTTTTGCCTACTAAAACTATTCTGCTGACAATACATAAAAAAATGATCAGCAGATGATCTAAAGTATATGTCTAACAGCCCCATAAACCAATGGTTCCTAAAACTCCTCAGTTAGAGGCACCCTGAAATCAGAAATCGCAAGCGCAATCGCAACATGTGGGCAATTGGAAAACGCCTCCATTTTGGAAGCCTGGTCCGGTCAAATAATATTTAATTTTAAAAAAGAAAGGAAAGGCGACTTTGGGTATTACAGAAATAAGCTTGACAAAATCCCACACGAAAAGGTCTTCATGACGATCCTGTTTAGTGAGGGCATTCATAGGGATCACTGGAGAGGAAACAATATGGCTGCCCTATCCATAGGCATATTCTTGGAATACAATAAATAATGCATTTAACAGGAAATAATTCCACTTGGGAACAAGTACTATAATTTTCTTCTAATCCGTTATTAATTGGCCATTTTCACAATAATCATGGAGGACGGCCAATTAAGTATCCACTGCCTAGTATGGATTATTATTGTCCACTATTTCTTTTTGTACATGCATCTCTTTTCTCCCGTACCTTTCTGAATACTTAGTGCATTTGGAAATCTGCAATGTTATTTGCTAGCTCCACAGGAACGTTGTGAAACTTGCTGAACTCTACGGGTTACATGAGGCAAGAATTTTACAGCTGTATACGAGTTATAAAGCAGCCCTGATTTCACACTGTATAGCTGGAACATTACAATTACCGGGGCCTATTCACAATTAATGGCCACCTGCTTGGGAGAAGTGAATGACGCTGGGCAGAGAGCTGAGCTGCGGTTGCACAATAATGTACACTTTAATTAGATTGGTTGGCAAAGACTTGAGAGACCTTTTTCCTCTTTGATTAAGAAACGTTCCAGCAGCAGGAAATTACTATCGCCCACTAACCCTGTATGTTGCAAAGCAGACCAATTACATGGTGCCAGTATAACAGTTCACCTGCCTTTAGGATCAGCAGCCAAGTTCTATATCAAAAGATTGTACGCTTTATACAGGACCTTCAGTACATCCCAAAGCTGTGATTTTCTATTGCTGGCCCTGACCTTGGTTAGTAGACAAGAGCAAGGAATGACATATAAAAATTAAAGATCTTTTACTAGTGATTTTGGGCCTGATCCAGAACTACGCACTAGCGCCGATTGTATTTCCGCACAGCGTAAATACAATGCACTCCCCAGATATTCCCCTCAGTGGGCCGTAATTTAATTGCCTTGCGCTCACACAATCCTACCTTAACTTTTCCTAGCGTAATTGCGTCAGGTCGTAATTACGCCATGGTCGTAACTCCCTAAGCACGCCCATACTGTATGCTTTAAATGCCATCCCCCAGCCTACATTCCATATCTGCAGCGTAATTACGGCTATCATAATATAGGCTTGCCCATTCATCCGTAATTACGCAAATGTTACGGACGACCTATTTACTACTACAGCCAACACCGAGCTACGACATGAAGTAGCCACTTGGCGCATGCGCAGTTCGTATTTACAGCCGATGTTAGGCTTAGAACATGCATAATTACGGCCGCGGCCGTAGTTCTTGGTCAGGTCCTATATGTGTTTAAGACATTGAAGGGATTCTATGTAACATTTTGATAGGATCATTTCACCAAGCAATGCCAACACATTGCCTGCACTGTAAATCTACATGACCATTTATCAAAATAGATACTATTTTAGAGACGTGAAGCAGAGCCAGGCTACAAAAAGATGATTAAAATGCAAAACCAAATGAAATTAGCCTCCTTTCTGATACTGATCTTATAGCCTGCAGAAGCCTAATGCACTGTGAATATATTTTCCTTCTTAGATGCGGCCATACATCTTATTAAAAAGGATCCATCTTCTTAATGCTTATGGGAATTAAAATTAGATGCAACAGTAAATAAAGGAACAAATGCTGCAAGGTAAAATGAAATGAAGTTTGTTACTTAAGTAGTATAATTCACTGCATGCTAAATAAAGAAATAAATGAAAAACAAATACAATTCATTTGCATTACTCACATTGCAGTGTTGTTTATAGAGATGGTGCTGGATGTAGACAAATAAATGTTGCACAACTTCCACACACACTTCGCTAGCACACCTGTTTTTCTCACTAAGTATGTGTGTAAATCCTCACTGCTCGAACATATTTCCACTAAAAGGTATTTTACTTACAACAGAGGGGCTGGGTTGAGTTCACAAGTGGGTGTTCCCTCTTAGTAAATTTACAGTTTAGATATTTACACTTAATGCTTACTGATACAGGACTGGGGCCTGCCCCTGTGTGTTTTCTGCATGCACAGAGGTCTGACAGTCCACGTGAAAGAGTGGAGTGAACCCCCCTGTCATTACCCTGTCTCGTGCGGACTTATTGTCAATTGCGCTGCTATAAGGCAGCCTTTAGTTGGTTGTGTGGATCAGCTATAACCCAGCCCATGCTAGAAACTTTTAATGCTCACTCCATGCTCCTTATGAAGTTTAGGCAGGCGAAGGGGATGTCAGTCAGGAAGTTAAGGCAGCACTGGAAATTGGAAATCCCTCTATAAATAATGTGAACACACAGAGGTGGCCCAGCACTTGCTAATCTGCTCAGATCTTTTGCTTAGAGAACCATTCGCATCACAATCAGGAACCTAAATTCAGCCCATGATCCAGAAGGAATAGTTGAATAGAATAATATAGGTGGAAAAAATGAGTAATTTAAATACAAAACACATTTGAAAACAAATACACGTGTGTGGGTCCCCGTAGTGAACTGGCTAGGATATCGATTGCTTATGCCTCAATGAGGCCTAGCAATCAATCCCCGGAGCACCGAACAAGATGCTCCGAACGGTAAGCAACCCCACTCCCTAACCCTAAGTCACCCCCCTGCAGCCTATCCCAAAGTCACCCTTCCTGTAGCCTAACCCTAAGTCACCTCCCCTGAAACCCAGAAATATCATAAAATAACAAAAGTCAAGTATCCCGTGGAGGAGACTACAAGTTACCTTATTTTCAATCTATATATGTGAGTCTGGGGGGGGCCATATATTACTTTGCAACCAGCAGCAAGTTTTACAAGGGACCACGCACTAATCCCTCCCACCCCCCTCAGCTTAATCCTAAATCCCCGGAGAAGGTTACTCACCTCTCTGGTGGTCCAGCGTCTGCATCAAATGAATGAACGAAAATGAATGGGTGAGTATGCGAATCACATACTAACCCATTCATAAAATAGCAACTTTCAGCTGTCCCTATTTCACAATGTGAAACATCGCAGCGGGGACTTGAATGCAAATACACAAACATTTGTCTGTGATAAGACACAATATATCCTTGACACTTTTTCTAGTGTTGGAAGAAAAAAATAATAGCAGTTTAATACCAAACTGTGCATCCTGCTGTAACATATAATAGGGTTGGAAAGGAAGTCAGGTACAGAATGTCAGTCAGACGATAACAGAAATCAAACAAAATACTACAGTTACACATAATTTTCTCAACTATATAGTAATAAGAGGTTAAATGTACTTAAGCCACTTAAAGGATGCACTGGATAAGACTAATGAAAACCATTGTCTGAGTGGTTTCTCTTTGTATAAACACTGTCAGACAGAGAAATCTATGATATATTTCCCATCACTCAGTACAATGCTAAGCATATGTTCATCTAAAGTATTTCAGCAAAGTACAAATGGAAATGTTGTTTATTTTGGTTTTCCTTCATCAGTCATCGATTCAGACGTCATAAGCGCCCAACTGAAGTTATTTACAGTAAAAAGTATGTGGGAACTGCACGCCTTGCTGGAGATGATAGACATCTTAATATCTCTTCACCCAGTTAGCTACTAATCTGTGGTTTCTACCATAAAGCAATATGGGTTACAGTCCTTCTGTATGCTGGAGCACCTTGATTCTTTGGGACTTTACTGATAAAAAACTCATGAGTGGAGAATTACTTTTATGCCATGTTTTAAAAACAACTTTTTGGAATACGCCATATTTGCATAACAAATCCTAAGAAAATAATAAGGAATGCATGTACAATATCTGGGTAAATCATGAACAGTTTACATACAAATAATGGTTTATTACTCTCACATGTCCTGCTGCTAGGCATCAGGATTCTACAGTAAGAGAAAAGCTTGTATTCAGCCTTGAAAACTTGGGTTGGCTCCAAGTTGGACACAAAAGTGAAATAATTACATTTTTAATAATGTCAGGCTTGCCTTTGTCTGTCTGGACAAAAGCCCAGAGAAATAATAAATATAAAAAAAAGCAATGCGTTTTTGAGTTATTCACAGGAAACCCATTTAGATACAGTGGCTACTTTAAACAACTATACTGATGGGGAAAACATGTTCCACTGCAGCTAAAATGCCATGCAGAAACCTATCCAGGAAAAGGAGAAAAACACTTTAAATGCTATAAAAATGATTGCGCAACCTGTACTCGACTAATATGAGAAACAAGATCAATAATATAACAAATGAAATTAATAGCTGGAAAAAACTCCCACTTACTAAACCCTCTGAATACTTCCAATTCTGCTATCCCTGGGGATAAAAAAAAAACCCAAAACAAAATATTTTGCACATTTGTCTGAAACAACAAACACTCAACGATTTACCTCTAAAAGCTTCAGCTCTGCCAAGGGAAGAGGGTATTAATTTCCCCAACGTGAGGCTTTACAGTCAAGCTAGCCAGCTGTGATACATATGTGATTGTCTCCACGAAAACTAAATACCATGGCAGTACCCTGGTAGAACAGTCATTACTGGCTATGCTTGTCCTGAACAACGTCATACAAATAAGTAGGGCTGATCAGCCACAAGTCACAAGGGACATTCCATATGACACAATTTAAGAGCCAAAAGTGGGATTCCAGCTTCAAATCACTTGAAACAAAGTCCTCCACAACATTAAATCCTTAATTGACCCACATAAGTAATAGGTGCTACCTATGTCACATATATAGGACAAATATGAATACCCCACATCCATGATTTTGTAGTGCCCCTGGCTATTCACTAAACAACTTCATAGATAGCTGACTTCTCTCAGGGGGCTGTCTTTAAGACCACGTATACACAATCTACGTTGCAAGAAGTAACGTAGATTACGTAACAAAATTACTGCGCATGCGCAGTAACACATTGCTGAAAACTCAGGCCGCAAATGCAATGCGGCCGGAGTTTTGCATACGCCCTAGGATGATTGGGGAATGACCTGGATAAGATGCTATTCAAACCACCAGGAATACAATCTCCAGCCCATATAAAACATTTAGGATGGACCTGGACTGTGAAAAAACATGAGCTGGTCTACCCTGGTGGTAGGGCATCTTCCTAGACCTCACTATTGACCAAATATTCAAAGCTGAACAATTTTCTTGTTCAACACTGAGAGGAAGCACATATCCCCCCCCCTTCGCAGATCTAACCACCAGCAATGGCACTCTCAGGTCACGGGATTCCTAAAACTCCTCAAAATCTCGCTCCCTTGCTGACTTCCTCCACTCTAAATTCTTCCTTTCCTTTTACTGCTCTGCCCTTGCCCAAGTTAAGCAAATTTTCTTCAAATCTCTCACCATCTCCCAAGCAACCAACCCCTGTCGCCTCTTTGCCACCTTTAACACTCTTCTCCACCTTCCATCCGACCCTCTAGCTCCACTTCCAACTTTGCCTTCTACTTCTCACCCAAAATTATCTCTATCAGAAATTATATCTCCTCCACCCTGCCCAACTCTCCACACCCCCCTTCAATGCAACCATAATGAGTTTTCTTCTTTCCATTCTTTCCATCCTATGACAAGCGATGAAATTCACTCCCTAATAATATAACTCAGCCTGTCCTGTGGACCCTATTCTCAACTTCTCAAACACTTCTCTCCCACTGCCTGCTCCTACCTAGCTCACTTTTTCAACCTTTTGCTCTCCTCTTTTAAGCATGCCCTTGTCTCTATCATTCTCAAAAAAACCTAATCTGGACCCTACATCCCCTCCAGCTACCGACCTATATCCCTTCTCCCCTTTACCTCAAAACTCCTTGAACGCTTAGTCTACCAACGTCTCATCAGCTTACTTACCGACAACTCTCTCCTGGTCCCCCTCCAATCTGGTTTCTGGCCCCTTCATTCCACTGAGACTGCCCTTACCAAAGTGACCAATGATCTGTTATCTGCCAAATTCAAGAGTCACTACTTCATCCTTATCCTTCTTGATCTGTCAGCTGCTCTTGACACCGTTGACCAGCCTCTTCTGCTTCAAATCCTTTGCTCTTTTGGTCTCACTGCTTTGCTCTCTCCTGGTTTTCCTCCTGTTTTTCTGACCGCACCTTCTCTGTTTCCACCCCTAGCTCACCCCCCTGCTCCCTCTTGGTGTCCCCCAGAGCTCTGTCCTTGGCCCACTCCTCTTCTCCCTCTACACCTCCTCGCTGGGTAACCTCATCAGCACCTTTGACCTCTACGCTGATGACACCCAAATTTACCTCTCCTCCCCTGACCTCAACTCCTCTCTTCTGTCTAAGATATCTGAGTGCCTTGCGTCCCTATCCACATGGATGGCCAAACGCTTCCTCAAGCTGAATATGGACAAAATGGAAATAAGTTTTTCCTCCCCCATAGGATTTTCTCTCCCCTCTATCACAATAACCATTGGTGATACCTCTGTCTCCTCATCTCTTCAAGTTAGCTGCCTAGGTGTCATTCTTAACTTTTCACTTTCCATTATACCACACATTTGTGCCCTCTCTCAATCAATGGGCCAGATCCAGAGCTATGACCGCTAGCATATTTACAGTAGCCAGAGTCTTAAAAACCCAGTTTAGCATGTTCTGCGCCTGTGTGTGGCAGATGTTACGACCAGAAACTCTGAACGTACTTACGAGGCTACAACAGCGTAACTATGGACAAAGGGGCGTGCCAGCCATACGACACCCGTAATTATGCTTCGGAGTGGGGTGAGGCATATAAATTGTACAGTATGGACGTGCTTAGGCACGTAAGTACGTGCTGCTAATATGGCTGACAGCAGTTACGCTTGGTTAAGTTAAGGTAGGGGTTGAAAAACATAAAACAGCAAAAATACGTACAACCGAGGGGAGTGCCTAGTAATTACGAAAGCGTAAATACGCTACGTGTTGAAACGTAAAGAGAACGTAGGTCTGGATCTGGCCCTATGGGTATAATAGACTCCCCAATCAAGTATGTCAAGGGATGGAGGCAATTCTGTCCACAGCGGCGAGGAAATATATATGCCATGTGAATACGGAAAGAATATTCCCCTCTATGGCTTTTTTTTGCCTCAAACTTTATTTAGGTTTTCAATGGAATAGTTGGAAGCTTCACTACATAAGATACAATGAGCAAAAAAACTATTTCGGTTATGGAATAACTTTATTGATACACCGCCACTGCTGATAAAAACCAATATCCATGAAGATTACTAAGAAACAAGTTGTGACTACCTGAGCTGATGGCCAGAACACAAGTTGGTCTTTTATCACTGCAAAGCCAAAAGAATTCTTGTGAGATGTTTTTACTAATCACAAAATTAATCTATTGCAATATATGTTCAATACTTCATCATACTATGCCTACACATGTTTAATGCATATACAACTATGCCTTAACTCTAATAAAAATTATTTATAAAATGGTTGTGCCATCTCAACTGATGAAGCTGAAATTGCTGGTACTATCAATAATGAAGATCTGTCATCCTTGATGTGCCATAAGTATTTCTGCTGAGATGGCAGTTCTGGCAGTTAGAAATTGTTACACATTATAATTACTAAGAACATATTATATAATACATGGAGTTACAATACATACTGAAGATGCATTAGATACTCTTTATCTTTTATCTACGTATCTATCTACCTACGTATCTGTCTACCTTCGTATCGACATATCTGTCTACCTTCGTATCGACATATCTGTCTACCTTCGTATCTATCTATCTATATATCTATCTACCTATCTATCTACCTATCTATCTATCCACCTACCTACCTATCTATCTACCTATCTATCTACATATTTATCTATCTACATATCTACTAATATTTAGGGAAAAAAGTAAACACTTCTTTTTTATTTCAAATCAAAACTGAAACGACAAATTTTGGCTATAAAAATAAAGTGTATCAATTTAGAGTTTAGCATGGTCAAACCAGTTAATTCTGATGAATGTGGCTCAGTAATTTTAAATGTAAAATGTATCTTATGTATTAAATGGTTCAACAATTCATTAATAGGTAATATACATAAAACTTTTTAATTGCCTACATAAGCAGTTCATATGTGCGCTGTGGCATTCATTACAGAAGTGCAGCAAAACCATGACCAGTTCACTTCTGGGAGCTGCAGGGACAGAGGCTGTGCAACGCTTACTAATGAAGGACCGGAATCTCAGGTCCGTATTTTTATTCTTACGAGCGTAATTATATGTGTAGAGCTACTATGCATGCGTAGTAAATGTTTTACGCTATCTACGTACCATTTCGTTACATAGTCACCCAATCTATGTAACTAAATGGTACGTGGATAGTGTAAAAGAGTTACTACGCATGTGTAGTAGCTCTACATGTATAAGTACGCTTGTAAGAAGAAAAATTCGGACCTGAGAATCCGGTCCAAAAACAGCATGGTGCAGTCTCTCTCTCTGCAGGTTTGCGTTGCCAGGTGGCTTTCTGGGTAATTACTCTATCCATATCAGAAACGGAGAGAGCCTCTCTCCCTGTAATGACAACACTTACTGAATTGGACATTACAACAATTATTTTTTTAAATGTCTTTGTTACAAAGGGGTACCATACCAAACATAAAATTTTTCAGCATTGATACAGATGACATTATTGTGTCAGCTGTATCTTTGTGAAATTTAAGATTGTCGCCTTAGCAAATATAATCAGGGTGAATGGCATGATTATTAGGAAGTGTGCAGCCAGCTTTACTGTTAATTGGGGTACATCCTCCAAATGCTTCCTGAACACTGTAACTGTAAAAATCAGATTCCTCCCAGCCAGTTTCGAACTGGCTGGGATTTCAATTGCTATGCGTCGATGAGGCATAGCAATCGATCCACGAAGCACCGAACTACTAAATTGTAAGAAAAAACAGTCCTAACCCTAACCCTCCCCTCTCACTACCCTAACCCTCCTTTCCTGGCAGCCTGACCCTAACCCTCCCTCCCCTGCAGCCTGACCCTAACCCTCCATCTACCGCAGCTTGACCCTAACCCTCCCTCCCCTGCAGCCTGACCCTAACCCTAACCCGCACAGATAGTTTACTCACCTGTTCCAGGTCTGGCGATAGCAGCGGCGGAGGGATATCGCAGGCGGCGGAAGGATAACGGTAATTGCGAAAGTGTATGGTTAAAGTATGCCGAACGGCCTACTCACCCATTCATTAAAAAAAGTAGAAAGCGGTAAGTATTCAAAAATGGGACATCCGAAAAGGAACTTTCAGATGTCCCATTTTCGGCAATAAGATTTTTGTACCGGAGAGTGTAACCGGTAGCAATCTGAATCTTCAACGAATTAGGACACCTTATGTTAACTACTTAGAACCCTGGACCAGATTCACACCGAAGATGATGCTTCTTAGATGTGTGTATTTAAAAATTTTACTAGAATGGGAGAAAACATTGAAATGTGTTGTGCACAGAGTGCTCCAAACTCTTTATAAGGCCACATCTTTAAATGAGTTCCCAAATAAGTTCTAAAAAATGTGGTAAATATAAGTTTGTCACAAGCACAGTAGAAGATACTTATCTAGGTTATACAGCACAACCGGAAGGGTGTTAAAAGCATTGACTTTCCTTTACTCTGCAAACAAGTTTAGAATTCAATAGCTAACGAGTGCTGCTTCCTCTCACTTACCAGAGAGAAACTGTATTGAAATTGTAGTGTATGCAAAACATGTTTTGTCTTAATAATTGATTGTCATTTGTTGTTACTGTGAAACTACCAATTCAAGAGCTGCCAAACAAGAAAGGATAACATGCACTGCGCTGGAAAGCTGGGACCTGTAGTATAGCAACAAATAGTAACAAATAGGGGCTGCTTCCGGGAGAGCCTGGAGGGAAGCCATAGATGCTTGCAAGGGACAGGCAAATTGCAACAGAAGCCCTGCCCCTGACTATCAAATAGCGTCATCAAGTCCCACCACTGCCCCTAGTAACACTAAGATACTAGTGTTGCGAGGCAGGACTTGAGGCTGTGCATTTGCATGGCTGTCAAGCCCTCTGCAGGAGATTTGCAGGCTCTCCTGGATAGTCGACAACCCTGGGGTAAAACAGGTTTACAGCTCAGCTAAACCATTTTGCAAAGTTAGGGGTGCTAATTATGCCAAAATGTGGATGTGCGCTTCTACATGTGTCCAAATCCAGGATGATTGGGTAACTCTGACATAGTCAATATACATTAACAGAAAAGACCCATTTTTCCCCAATAAAACTTAAAAAGATCCAAAGCCAAGCTTTTCTGATCTGTTTATTTACCATACAATCTATCTAAGAACTTATGGCCGGATCCAGACTTACGATATCGCAGCTACACTTCCTCACTCGTATGGATATGGGGCAGCACTTAGCAGTGCTATCCACATAGTAGATGACTGCGCCTCCCGCTCTATATTGCCTTGCTATCAAAAATGCACCCAAGGTGAAAGTCTAGATCCATCCTTCCCAGGAATGTGGCCCCCACACATGTGCTGTAACCAAAAAGCAGGTGTTTTATAGTCCTAGAGAAATATAGAACTCCACCTTTTTGTAAGTATGGATTAGATCCTTAATAATTTTAATCATTAAACACTGGTTGCATTCTCCGGTTAGAAAGTCTCTTTGGCGAAATAGGAACATCCGAAAGTTCCTTTTCGGATGTCCCTATTTTGAATACTTACCATTTTCTACTTTTTTTTCAGAATGGGTGAGAATGGGTTCAGCATACTTCACCTATTCACCTTCGGAAATACCGCTGTCGATGATATCCCTCCGCCACTGCCGCTATCTACGGTGAGTAACTTCTCTGTGCGGGGTAGGGAGGGTTAGGGTCAGGCTGTAGGGGAGGGAGAGTTAGGGTCAGGCTGCAGGGGAAGGAGGGTTAGGGTCAGGCTGCAAATAAGGGAGAGTTAGGGTCAGGCTGCAGGGGAAGGAGGGTTAGGGTCAGGCTGCAAATAAGGGAGGGTTAGGATCAGGCTGCGGGGAAAGGAGGGTTAAGGTTAGAATTTGGGAAAGGAGTGGGGGACTCTTTTTTTCTTTACTTTTCGGAGCACTGAAAGCTCGGTGCTCCATGGATCGATTGCTATGCCTCCTCGAGAATATAGGGCCGTTCTATGCAGGGACCTACACACATTAAACACAGACCATTACTGCTATGGTATACAAAAAAAGAATGAACAAATTCTAATATGTCTGTCCAAAAGTCCATATTAGGACTTAAATATCACTAAAGTTTTATCACAAAAAAATAAAAAAGACCGGAATGATCTACTTAGCATCATTCCTTCCAAAGTAATATAATACAATGAAAAATGAACATATAATAAAGGTATCACAAGTCTGAAAGAAAATTAAGTAGCACCAGTTTATATTAATTACCGTTAAGGCTGCGATTCTCAGCTAGTAATGAGATTTACTATAACTCACGTTAGTCACAGATATAAAGCTCTCAAAAGGAGGCATTCATCTCCTTAACTCTGGGCAAAGAATTGCCTAATGGGATTCCCATCAGCAGGACTTGCCTCGTATCGTATGAGGTGGTTCTTTAATTAATACCAGTCATATATCAATTGACTTGTGATTCTGTGGGAATAACCATCTTCACAACCACGTAGATACCTTAGTGTTTAAGGCTCAAGAAGAAAAAGCTGTCTTACGATGGATAAAATAACTTCAAGCGACTGCAGTTTATCAGCCCTTAGGGCAAATAATTCGGCAATGAAGGGCCGGATCCAGACTTAGGGCTCTATTTACAAAGATCATTTTAGTGCGATAGAGCCAGTTTTCACTTCAAAACTGGCCCTATCGCATTAAAATGAAGTGGACCATATTTACAAAACGTTGGATCGGAGTTTTACACTCCGCTCCCGGCGTCAGACTAACGCCAGCTCAGGCTGGCGTTAGTGACAAGTATTCTGGCAATGTCCCCATATACCCCTCTTTTCCTCCCCCTAATAGCTGTTATTAGGGGGAGGAAAAGGAGGGCATGTATGGGGAGACCGTCGGAATACATCACAATTGTGCCCCAGTAAAAAAAAAA
>WWET01000615.1:203361-222268 GCA_011038615.1 Limnodynastes dumerilii
ATATATATATGTATACACACACACTAATATATATATCGGTCACAATTGTGTCCTCTGTTAGGCACCTAAAGAAAGAAAAGGGAAGGAAGAAAAAAAAAAAAAGGAAGAAAGGGGAGAAGCAGAAAATAGGTGAGTGACCCCACATTTGTGCCGCTTTGTAGCGGTACAGATGTATTTCAACTATGAAGGGCCCAAGAATTTGCTGTTCCTATTTTCTAGCCAAGAGTATTAATACTGCACATATAAAAATATGGCACATTGTACCACTAATCACTGGGAAGAAAAATAGGCTCATATGGGATGTAAGGATTTACCAAAATCATATTACTCACACACCCACTAATATTACTTTATGATGTTGTGCACATATGCCTTTAGTGAAAGCAGAGATATTAGCAGAACGGGTGAAATCACTGACAGATGATAGCAAGTGTTATAAACATAAAGAACTGGCAGAGACTTGTCGATTGCAAATTCTTGCAAACAATAAATGACGTTGGGAGGATAATATGGCCCCAAGCTTTATGATTAGTGTGAGACAACACAAAAATCTGTCAGCAATAGCCAATAAGAGCTCAGGTGTAAAAAGGTTTCCCTCCCTTGTAAAGTATGACAAACATAGAGAGAGTACATGAGGGTACACATCAGAAGGCATAATATGCCCCCTATGCATTCAAGACATTAATAGTGTATTTTAAACTCATTCCTAAATGCAATATTTTAATGCTAGCCTTCTTAATGAGCTCTGGCGAAACCAAAAACCTATTTTTTTTAGATTTAGTGATTAAGGACCGTATTCACACCTATGAAGCTGGCGCTTCTTAGGTGCGTGTTACTTCGTACGGAGCCTGTGTAATTTGCTTAGGGGGTTTCGTGCAGATGTTAACGACGTGCGGTCTTTAAAGACTGAACATAGTTTTTAAGGTAAGAGGAGGCGTGCCAGGGGCAAAGTGGGTGGGGGGAGGGCTGGGGAATCTAGGTGCGTATTTTTCCTCTTTAAGAGGTAAAATATACACGGATAGTTAAGGGTGCCCTATGGCACTCGTAATTGCCATTAGGCACTTAAAAATGTCGGGGCAGGGAATTAGGTGCGGATACATTCAGTTTGAGTTGTAAGAGCTTTATATGCTAAAAGTGTCATTCATAATATGCCACACATCCATGGGCTAACACCCGATAGATTTTACTCTTTTACTCTGTAAAAAAAACAACCCAACCCCCCCTCCCCATTCTGTAAGTAAGTGACCCACCCTCCTCATTCTGAAAGTAGGTGACCAACCCCTTCCACCCCTTTTCTACCTCCAGTTCAATGTTTGTTTGTTTTCTATATACATTGTTACTGTTCTCCATCCATGTTATTATATCTGTGAGAGTATGACTTGTATTTAATGTAACAATGTGTGCCTTAACTGTTATGTCTGCTGTCCTCAATAAACTAAGTAAATATAATATGTCACACAATCTCACATATCCATCTGCCGTCTTCTATCTATATCCACCAGCTTGGAAAGCTGTGAATCTTGTTCAACACTAAATAAGTCCTACAGCCTCCACATTTCATCCTATCCAGACATAAGAGACATGGCACCTCCAACACCTTCTGAGAGAGGTATTCAAAGCCCACTTTCAGCTCCTACTTTAAGTACCTATAAATCTTCCACCATTAAACAAATCATCGACACGTCTGTTTATAGTCACAGTCTTTTGCATACCTCCCCACAATCATTTTTACATTTTCCCCAACCCTTAAATACTATTTCTACTCATGCATTTCCATAAGGCTCAATCACCTCTGTATCTCAGCTTTGCATATTCTTTCTTGTAGACTGTATACTTGTACTTCCCTCCAGTCTCAATCATTACCCCAAAACACAATACAAAACATTCCCAAAAGCTAAATCACAAAAGGTATCCGCTACAGTTTTGTATATTCATGTCTGCCCCTTCAGTCACCGATTAAACTTCCCCAGACCTCAGCACCCAATCAACTCCTTCAAAAACTCTATCACAGTCAGTCACACCTATCTATAACATGCTTCAAACACTAATTATATCATCTCTCATTTGAGTCTTTATTGTTGATCATTACAAAGCATAAATATAGGAGAGCTGCAAACTATACACCACAAAGGCTGAATATGGAGACTCAGAATGTATTAAATCCTGAGTACTACTACCTACCCCAGATTGCTCGAATCTGTGAATCAGAGTTCCCTCACTTCATTTAAAACTGAGAGCTTTCCAGTGTGATGTAAAATGATAGCATCTAGAAATGTGTGCAACATCTGTTCTGTGTGGAAACATGTTGAACATTTTAAAACAGCTCACAAATCTTGGAAAACTTTAATGAGCCATAATTCCATAAGAGCTAACGCATTTTTATCATACCTATTTAGTAACATAGACGTATCCTGGGCCCCATATGTACCAAGAAAATTGAAAAGCACATGTTAGATCCAGGTGTAGACACTAATGTAAGAAAGAAAACTTCATATCAACTGATGTTAATGCATTTCTAATATGCATGTCCAAAGTGTTTCTGCAATGCCAGGCTAAACATTACCAAGTCATACAGATAATCAAATTCAAATCCATCACTGGAAATCTAACATCGAAATTTGGGTAAATACCACAAAGGCTGAGATCTATTTCTACGTGCCTACTATGGTTGGGAATGAGGCAGCATAGAATATTTGAGTTAAGGAGTACAAAAATGTAAGTACAGGTAATCAAGCAACATATTCAATTCTATGGACCGGATCTATGGACGGATCCACGCTTTCCGTGTGTGCAGGGGTCTGTCCATCAGACAGAGAGAGGGGAGTGCACGCCCCCTGTCACTCCCCTCCCTTGTGCGGGCTTTATGGCAGCTTAAGCTGGGTGCGCATGCGCCCTCCAGTCAAGTAAGGCCACTTACGCACCGTGCGTGCGTAAGTGACCTGACGTTATCAGGTCTGGATCCGGCCCTATATCCTAAAAGTGTAATCTAATTTATCATTTAAAATAATAATAAAAAAAATGATTTGTACACAACTGGACATAAGCCACAATACATTTAATGGGTGGTGCAGGGCATTCCAATAATATTTTAAATTAAAAATATTGAATGTTATTATATTATATGTTGGTTGGTTTGAGGTCATATAGATATAACAAAAATGTTTCATATGTATATCTAAATATACAGATACATTGTGGGTTGGTGTGGCTGGAACAAAAATCAGTATGATACGCCCCCAGGTAGGGCTATCTTAACAGCATCGGGCAAAGCGATGCACAGGGGCCCCTACCCATCTACAGGAATAAAAATACATCCACTTTTGAGCATTACAAGCTTTGAAAAACATAAACATTACAACATATAAATGATAATTCGGCACATTGCGTTCCCCTAAATCACACTACCCTTTCATCACACTGCTGTCTCTTCATTATCACAATGATTACCCCTTATCATCACACTGTGCCCATCCTACTTCACACCTTTGCCCCTTCTTGTGTCTCCACAGCCATCCAAACCCCTCCTCTTTGTGTGTGTCCAGCCAGCTCTTCTGTCCCCTCCTTGTATGTCCAGCCAGCCTTATGATTTTCTAGACAGTCAGCCTGAAAATTCCTTGACTGCTGGGGCTGGGCAGCAGTGCTCAAGGGCCCCTAGACTTTTAGGGCCACGAGCACCTGCCCATTGTGCACAGTGGAAAAGATAGCCCAGCCCCCAGGACTATGGACCTTCCACCACAACTGTGCCATGTCACTCAATGATGTCTGAATACTGAATTGGCCTGATCCTCTGTTGACAATAAAGCAGGTTCTATGTCTCCAGCAGAAATTGTTTTGAGGTCATAAATCTGGCACACACATCGAGGAAACAGGCTGAGCATAAACATGTTTTGGCATACAATACTCCTTTAGTAGCAGAAATACAATACAATTTTATACCCTCAACATGAGCGGCTGCGGCTTTCCATGGATATTGTCTGCAATGTAATCAAATACTTTCAGTTGCTCACAATCTAAAGTCTATTAGCTGTGTTTATGTCTTGGCTTCTCCCACAGAATGAATGTTACCATTCACTCTTCAATCAAGATAAGAGAGGAGAAATAGCCATTAAGAAGAAGAACAATTGCTTTCTTGAGAATTTAAAGGTACATTTCCACAGCTTTCATCACTTCTTCAAACTCTTTTTTTCTTTAGTACTATGGACCCATTTTCCGGAGTTTTTTTTAATTGATTAACACTTAATAACGTGCCTAAATATACTCAGGCCGTGTGCATAACTTGGCTATTTTGTGCGAATCGCACGTGCGCAATCCAGATGTTACGCATGAAAACTTATTACGCACAGAGTTCAACTCTGTGTCTAATGAGATCCGGAAGAAAGGGTGTGCCACTAATTCCTAAGTAGGAAGTTAAGAAAAGTGGGTGAGGGAAACATTTATGAATGGGCTGTGATAGCAAACTCCACACATACTTTAGAAAAATCAGCACAACGATACACACGGAGAGGAAAGGTAGCCCTATGGAGGTGGAAGTCAGCAAAGATCTGAAAGAATGAGGAGTGTCATGGGAGTTAACTTGCAACTTAGGTGCGTAGTTTTGCGAATCCGTGTGTAATTATTCCCAACTTATCTGTAAATCAGGCCCAAGATTCCTAGTAGTCCTTTTTATAAGCAACAAATTACCACATAATAGGTGAGGTTTCTTTCCGTGAACAATAATCTTTATTTATTTTTTGATTTTCAAACTAGTAAAAATGACGGACAAAAATAAGAGTAAGATTAAGTGACCAGAAGCTGTATTGATTTCTATTCTCTGTCTCATATATCAGAGAGTGGGAATGCATATACTGAGAAATTCCACACACCCTACATGTGTCATTAAGTTGCAGGTGACAGATCAATGTCTTTATTACATCTGTTTCCTTATCATCTCTGCCCCTGACCGCACACACAAACACGCAGCCATCCTATTGTTGTTTTTCTACTTTAAACCTTTGCTTTCAATGCATACACAGACTTATTTTACAAAAATGTAAAAAAAAAAATTAAGGCAAGATTTACTAAGCTGCGGGTTTAGAAAAGTAGATATGTTGCCTATAGCAACCAATCAGATTCTAGATGACATTCTCTAGAATGTAATAGGAAAGTGAAAACTAGAATTTTATTGGTTGCTATGGGCAACATCTCCACCTTTCCAAACCTGCAGCTTAGTAATTCTGGCTCTTAGAATCATCTCTGTATATAGATTCTGCCATGTTCCTACATGCTGAGGAGTTATGTGCAAAATTATTGGAATGGATCATGTTGGAGGCTATATAGCTGCGATGCACAGGTCTACTATCTGTCATAGCATTGCTATGACACGTGAGTTTACCAATAAAGCTTTCTGCTTTCTGGTTATCAGCAACTTGCTCGATTGTCAGCTTTTAAATAAAGTTTGTACGAATGAGGGTCGTAACTGGTCTGAGCCATTGAGGGGAGAACTGCGTAGATAGCCACGCTCTCCACTCAATCAGTGCTCTCTACTGGGTGACATCTTTATAAATGTGGTGATCAGCATTAACTATATATATATATAGCAACACTACTATAATATGTGGGGAAAATTCCCCCAATGCATTAAATAAAAAATTTGCCTAGGAAATTACAAGAGCACAGGTTGAGTGCAGCTAATCACATTGGGCCTGATCCAGACCTACGCTGGTGTGTATTATCGCCGGACGTACCACCGACGCACGGCAATAGGTACTCCCCTTGCTCGTACCTAGTTTAGCTTCCATATGCTCGGCAAACCCTACCCTAACTTTTGTGTTTGTTCCCGCAGCCGTCCGTACGTTCATTGCGTATACTGTACAATTTAAAATGGCTCCCCCCGCCTACATTCCTTAACTCCGGAAAAAACGCAAACAATACGGACGCCAGAATCCCCGCTACGAAAAAAGGTCTTTGATACGACCGGAAGTTGTCACTATGCGCATGCGCAGTGCGTTTTTACTGCCATTTTTAAGCTTACGATCAGCGTTAGATCGCAACCTACAATTGACACTTTTCAAAATGTTTAAGTATTCAATAAAGGGTTAATTCTCTTAAATGTATCTTTAATCAGATTCTTTACTTGTTTCACAATTAGCACGTATACAATGGGGTTTAGGCAGCTGTTAATAGCAGCTATGCTGAACACAAGAGGAAATAATATTATGGCTTTATACATGAGAGTTAGCTGCAATGTATTAGCAGCCACTACAAAAATTATCTCAACTAAAACTATTGGTGTCCGTGTACAGAAAAATACCATGACGGCTGCCACCGCCAACCTGTACAGTCTAGATGATGCCACAGTCTGAGAAGCCTTCACATTAATAGCAATGATAACGTTGGAGAGGAGGATAATACAAAGGGGGATGAGGTAGCCAATCTCTGCAATGGAAATTACAGGACCCTTATATGAGGATACCACATTATTCCAAAACTCAAACTTTTCAGTATTTTCAAAAAAAATATCACAATATCTCCGTGGAATGTTCTGGAAATATTGACTTGAATTGGTGTCTTTATATATATAGGCAATGTAAGTAAGTTCTTTGTAAAACAAAGTGCATTGTGTCTCACTATCCTCACCATCATCAAATTCATCACCGTATATAATTGTGGGAATACCGCACAGCATTGCTAGTACCCAGATAAGTGCACAGATAGAGAGAGTAAATCCCCGGGAGATAAACCTCCGGTGCCATATAGGTTTGGCTACAGACAAGGCGCGATCAATATTCAGTGCTGTGATGATGTAAATACTGGAATACATATTAACAAGGAAAAGGAAGTTATACAGTTTACAAACATGAGGCCCGAAGGGCCAGCTTGCCCTCAATACAGACACAGCCTGGAGGGGCAGGACGAGGAGAAAGGCAAAGTCAGCAACAGCCAAGTTCAGGAACCAGATTTTGAATGGGTTATTCTTCATTAAGAATCCGGTGACATAGATGACAATGATGTTTCCTATCAGACCGATGACACAGGTGAGTATGGACAGCACAGCGCTGGAGTACTGGATGGTGGTGGGGTCTGTAGAGCTGGGAGACAGGTCTCCAAACTTATAGACATTGTATATATCCCAGATGAGATAACACAGTTCTCTGTCCATTATTAGATCCTGAAAGAGAGAAAGTGATATAAATACTATGGCAAACATAAACTTATGTTACATTAAATCAGCAGCTAGAACCTAAACTTTAATTTCCATTGTATGTATATATATTAGCTGAATCTTTTTTACATCTCTATCATGTGATGTACTGATTAAACGACCAATGACTGACACTCTGCACACACACTCACACCTCCTATGAAATAAAGAGACTGACACAATGCTTTGGATTTATAAAAAGGGGGCATAGAATTATTGATTAAAATTATAATGACTATGGGGTGCATTTATTATAACACTCATTGTGAGCGTTATTGTTCAGTGCAAGGTTCGCTGCACCTCACAGCGAGTCTTGCACCTGTTTCCGCCAAATTTAATATATCTCACCTGTCCGACGAGGTCCTACGATGATCTGCGGGACTTTCGCCGGCATCGAGTGAAGAATTAGTTCCCGCGCATGCGCAGTAGTTGCCTTTTGGGACTTAGAAACTTATGTCCCAAAAGGTAAGTAACACTGCGCATGCGTGGGAATCCGAAGCAGACGCGGCGCCGGGACAGGTAAGAAATCTGTTTATTTTGTATTGTTTTTTTAAATTATTATTATATTAAAGTATTTTTATAAAAAATGTATTATTAATCTATGTAAAAAATGTTTTTTATATTTTTTATTTTTTGTACATTTTCATTAGTGTTTTGCATTACAGTGGTCTCCCGATATATACCCCCTTTTCCTCCCCCTAATAACAGCTATTAGAGGGAGGAAAAGGGGGATATATGGGGGGACCGCTGTAATACCTACCCTAACACCATCTTGAGATCAGCTGCAGGATCAGTGAAGAGGATCACGTTCTCTGTCAGCTGCGATTCGCATGTGGCTGATGTCCTTCGGATCAGCTCACGTAAGTGTCCACATATGTAGCTCATGTAAGTGTCCAGATTTACTACCGTTAGAGGGGTGTGCCGGGGGCGTGCACTTCCCTTTACGATGCATAATTACAGAACCCCACATGCGCGTAAGCCGTGCGGGGGTCTGTATCTAGCCCATTGTGCAGATTCGGTGGCATTTGAGATAGTTTGAAGGCAACAATTAGTGGCCCAATCCTCCAGCTAGAACCATGTTGGGGTAAAAATTCAACAAAGCGTAGAAATGCATAATCAGCTGATCTTACTGAAAAATGTCTGTAAAGCGTACTTTCATCATGACGCAGAATTGTGCTAAATATTTACACAATTTACTATTTGTAACCATTAAACAAATTTGGAATAATTAAAGATTACCTTGTCATGAACACTTTTCTCTTGTTATTCCTGCGTGATCATCGACTAGGTGCCCAAATACTGCCCCTGTGTTTAAAAGAGAAAAGGAAAAGATTACCAAAGGTCTACCTCAAACAGGAAACATTCAGATGCCTGTGGGAAGCTATGTTAGTGACATTGGACCAGATTCCGTTATGCAATAAGATAGAGCTTGTATCTGCAATAATTAGATTCATGAGGATCCACAGTTGCAGGGCCCAATATTCACACATGCTCTTGCATCAGCAATACCTTAACTTTTCTGACTCCTTGAATGTAAAAGGCTGGCAAATCGGCAAGCCTGTGTCGTAAATTGTAATACAGTCACACCCACTTTTGAGTGCAAATCCAGACTCTCTGTCAGAAGTGTCACTGCTCTTAAGTCTAGACAGGGTGGAATGCATACCGATTGGGTAGTGAGTATGTGTGTGAATGGCCAAAATGCAAAAACTTAGCAAATGCATTTCAAACACACAGAGCCAAATAAAATTCTGGTCTATTGGCTGCCAATATAACATACATGAGCGATGGTGCTTCTTAACACAACACGCATGAGCAGAGAATTATATTTGGCTCCAAAAAAAGATGCTCCTGAAATCAATAGGCCCTATATTATAATTGTGTCAAGTCTGTAACGCCTAAGAGAGCATACAATTTAATAATAATGAGGCTTTAAAGGTGAGTCATTTCATTTTATTTTGCATTGAAATAATAATGTGGTATATGTTTCTTATTTTACATTTTAATTTCAACAATTAGATACTGTTATTGATCTAAATCATCACATTGATCATTTGGTATTAGAGAATTCTTCCTTTAATTTAACTAACTGATAAACAAAATAATTTTACTGATTAATAAACAATGAATACTTTTTCAAGGACCACAAATTACAAGCATTCATCACTGCTGTAAATTAGCTGTAATTTTACTCATTGTTCATTTCCATACACAACACTGATTAATAGTATTATACTATCCGTCTTTTATACAATGCACTAGATGACAAAATAGGCCCAGACATTTTTTTTTTTTTACATTCTGGAAAAAACGACTTACAAAGCTATTCACTAAATGAAAGTGCACAAAAAACTATGTAATTCCTGCTATTTGCACAGCCATACAATTCTTTAAATAAGACCTGCTACACATCAGCATATATATCTGGGGCCAGATTTACGAAGTTGCAGGAAAGAAAAATTGGAAATGCTGCCCATAGCAACCAATTAGATTATAGCTCTCACTTTCCTATTACATAATAGAGAATGTCAGTTAGAATCTGAGTGGTCACTTTTTAACTTAAGTAGAAAATGGATTCCTTACTTGACTGATGTTTTATGCAAATGTTGTTTATTGTGGAAGCTAGCCCTGTAATCAAAGCTCAATTTATAATAATCAGATTTTTTTTGAGGGTTAGGGGGGTTATTTTATATCCTTTTTTCTGTAATATCATTTTATATTATAGGTTACTGCCACTATATAGGAAATAAAAGAAAAAATGTAATCCCAAACAAAGGTATTTATATTTAAATGCAAAATATTTGGAGCAAGCAGTTTCTCTGCAGTCTCTCCAATCATCACAGACACTTACATATCCCCTGGTCTAGAAGCTGATATTAAGGCAGTGGTTTCCAAACCTGTCCTCAAGGCTCTCCAACAGTACATGTTTTCCAGATCTCCTTGCTGGAGCACAGGTGTGTTCATTATTTTTTGCTGTTTAAAAGATCAACAGGTGGTGGTATATTTACATACCTTGTTCTGTAGGGAGATCAGGAAAACATGCACTGTTGAGGAGCCTCGAGGACAGGTTTTAAAACCACTGTATTAAGGTGTTTCAATCAATCCCATTATACCCTCAAAAACACTTCAGCAATCTTATTCCAAACCCTCTAGACAGGGTTACCATTACCGGACATGATGGAGCTCTTGGACAGTAAGGGCAGTCCTTGCTACATCATATATTATTCTGTAAGTAAGAGCCATTCCCTCCTTTGTTTCTGTACAGACCTGTTACTTACACCTCCGTAGCTGCATTTAAATACATTTGTACACTCCAACAAACACCTGCACTGGTTGCACTCCCTGCCAAATATTTAACAACAGATTGCTCACTCAGGAGGTATAATTACTGGGTATATGGGCTTGGTTTTCTATGTGTATTGATTTTCCACAAAGAATTCTGACCCCCACTGTTGGGAAATCCAAGACACAGAATAGATTGTATACTTCTCTTTTTGCTTGCATTTTTCTAATACTGCATGTGCTGATATTAGGATGTTTTGCTGTTTCTTGTGTTAATATGAGCTCACTTTGGAAAATGTAACTTTGGGCATAACAGTAGTTGTGGTATAGTGCTAAGGGATTACATACATTTTGCTAATCTTACATGCATTTTTATTACATATATTATAAAGAAATTTGATAAAAGAGTATTTTTTTTTAGCCAACAAAACTGTGGCCACATGCCAACAGTTATCACTGGCCAGAAGCTTAGGGTCCCGCTTAACACACCCAGAGACAAAAGAGGTGAATAGTGTGAGCACTAAAGGGATGATAAATAAAAATATTTTAATACCAACGTAGTGATAAGGTGAGAATTATAGTGGGATAAGTGTTAACTTGTAACAATCAGAATGGCTCATAATTAGTGAGCCCAAAATGCACAAGATCCTAATGTCCAGGTGGGTGCTTCTTGTCAGGCGGTGGTGAGCTCCAGGCATCTCTGCTGTATTAAATGTGTGCCTTCCCAGGACTCATCTGTGCACCTTTCATATCTCGAACTGGTATGAACTGGACATTTGTTTCTGTATTTGTATATTTATTGTCTGTCTTATATCATTTATATTGTCTCTTAATTGTATATTAATTAAGGTACTTGTCTGATTTTACACATTGCTAAATATTTTTTCTTTTTTATACATTGTCACATTAATACACCATACAACATGGAGTTGTAAAAAAGAGAGTGGATAATGTACAGAAGGTTGCGCCACACTGCTCCATAATAAAAAATGTACTTTGATGTATGAAGAATTTTCCCATCTCCCTTCTGGACATTAGGATCTTGTGTATTTTGGACACACTAATTGCTGAACTCTCACCTATAATTCTCACCTTATCACTACGTTGGTATTAAAATATATATTTTTTTTATTATGCTGCACACCACCTTACTGAGGTGTGCAGCATAATAATATAGTGTCAGGAATCCTCTGCCTTCTCCCTCTCTTGTAGGTTTTATGAAGAGGGAAAGTCGTATCCTAGGGGGTTTAGAGTTTCATATAAACTATGACATAGCCTGTTTGAGTGTACGAAGTTTGGTCAGGTTGAGCTGGTCAACCTGTGGCTCTCCAGGTGTTGCAAAACTACGAGTTTGAGCATGCTTTAACTGCTTCGACATAGCCAATACATGACAAAGCATGCTGAGACTCGTAGTTTCACAACATCTGGAGAGCCACAGGTTGGCCAGGCCTGTGTCAGGGCGATCCTCACCGGTAGGCATTGGAAATGATATAGCAATTTAGGTAGAGAGTTCATTTTTACTGCCACGATCCTACCCAGCCACGATATAGGACCGGATCCAGATCTCCGCGTCCTTCCCATGCGCGCGGGGGTCTGAAATTACACGAGACAGAGGGGAGTGCACACCCCCTGTCACTCCCCTCTGTCGTGCGGGCTTTATGTCAGCTTACGCTGCCATAAGCCTGCCTTAAAGGCGACGGACGGATCAGCGGTCCGTACGACCGCTGATCCGCTACAGTGTGGGAGCCCCCTCCCACACTGTACACTTTACACGCTTCCCCCCGGCCGCTTTAGCAGGCGGAAGGGAAGCACAGCCCATTTGCACGCAAATGGGCTCGGACGGAACAAAGTTCGATTCTTTAAACGCTAGGATTACTATAGTAATCCTAGCGTAACATTTGGAGGGCGCGTGCAGTTCAGTCAGGTGATTTATGCACCTTGCGTGCGTAAATCACCTGACGATATTAAATCTGGATCCGGTCCATAATCAGGGACTTCTAAGAAATCAGATCTTCCTTAATTTTCTTGAAGAGAGCTGGGTAGTTCTCTCTATATAAGAAGTCATAGGTTGGGGTAAGATAGATTCCCAGATATTTAATCCTTCCTCCTCTGCCATTTGAATTTAAATTGGGAAATGATTCACTCCCTCTCCTTGGTTGGGCAATGCATCGACATGGCCTCCGATTTGGAAAAATATATCTTATTCCCAGATAAATAGCCATATTCCGGAAAGATGACTTTTATAGTTTTTAAGATATTAGCTATGCATGGGAAAACATTTATTATGGATAATGGATATTTCTTATTACAAAATTAAAGTTAAAAGACTGCACTGATTAAGAGAACATAATATCTGTAATAATAATGGTTTGTCACAGCGGCATAGCATAATGCTATGGTCTTTTTCACTGCAGAGGGAATGTATTTAAATAGCTTTCAAGTATGCCACTGCACCCACTGACAGGTTAATTGATTAGAGCGGACTATAAGGTGCCAACTCAGCCCTTTAATAAAAGACAGACACAATTTTCACAAGTTCTCTGGATGTCTGTTTGGAATCAGGAGACTCTTCTTCACACCTGCTGCTAGTCAGCAAGCCCTAGCCTTTATGTTCTTCATGGGATGTTTATTAGACAGATCAATAGCCAAAGAACATACAGGTAGCCAGAAATGGCTGTAGCACACTGCTTCGATGATCTGCTTTTAGATTAACCACTTTGCAGCAATGAATTGCAGACTGCTGTAACTTTTCATCAGTCTGCAGCTAGAAGACATTGTTCCCGCAATAGCGCAGTCTGCGAAAAGAACAACTCCGCAGCTTAACCCTCCCCTAACCCCAACCATTGTTGTCCTTCAGCTTAACCTTAACTCTCCCCTATCTGCAGCCTAAGGCTAACCTTAACCCTTATTGAAATAAGTCCAATCAACATGGAACCAGTTTCAGGATTTAAATTTTCATTAAAAAGTGTCTGCAATGATACAGCCGAAATAAAGTAAAAAACGGGTCATCGCAGTGGGAATAATTTATAATTTACGATTTAAAAATGTATATATTAAAAATCTAGATTTCTCCGTCATCAAATAGTACCATGAAACAGGTGGGCTATTTGCCCACAATATTAAACAATTAGGGCACTTAGGAACAGGTATAAAACAATAAAGCAAACATGGGTTATTCGTTTACTGATGCACATTGGTCTCATTTCACTTACTGGGCAGATCCATATTTTTATAGGTTATCTAGGTTGTAAGCTGTCACTGATAAAAACTAAAAAATAAATCAAATATTTGTCTTCTGTAAAACCATATCTAAAAAAAATGTATTTGTCATTATAATACAAAATCTAAATACAGTAAAGGTGTAAGACAGCAGCTCAATCATTGCATGGCATTAGCGGACACTGGGATGCTTTTTAGGGGTCCTATATAAAAATACTACGACTACTACTTATTATTATTATTCTTTAATGACTGGACTGGCAATGTCAATGGCAGACATATTACAGGCTTTTCATTTCATGTTTTAACTTGTTAACTACCAGGTAAGTGGTCCACCAAATATTTCTACTAAAAGGTAGCAGAAATGTTCACTGGCTTCCCAAAATGAAACTTATACCAAAGAAAGATTGTATTTAACTGAATAACATACTTTATGAACGAAAAAATTAAACATACACTTTTTTAGATATTTTAAGTCAAAGGATCATGTGACCTTGAAATAAAAAAAAACAATATTTAAATATAAAACTATTTTTTATGAAAACTATAGCCCATTAGCTTCAAAATAAGCTATGATTTGTTTTAGTTACCATACAAGCATACATTTTACACTTGTTGTTTTACAAATGTTTGCAATCCTGTTGTGTGAACACCGTGTATCACTGGGGGCTAAAATTTTATATATGAAAAGTACTTTATTTCGTTAACCATCCGACCAAATTTCATGAAAATCTGAGACGGTCGGGTTGAAAAGTGACTCTATTTGTGATGATTTGGCATGGAAAGACACCTCACTGGGGACCTGATTCACAATTAAGAGTGAGTTAGGTGCGTGCAGATGTGAACCTAACTCACTCTTCCATCCCCCACCGCGCTCTGTTTTTAGGTACCTTATGG
Organism: Limnodynastes dumerilii; assembly: GCA_011038615.1. Classification (NCBI taxonomy): domain Eukaryota; kingdom Metazoa; phylum Chordata; class Amphibia; order Anura; family Limnodynastidae; genus Limnodynastes; species Limnodynastes dumerilii. The sequence continues at coordinate 217,937 of WWET01000615.1, forward strand.
CACTTACGAGTGCCATAGGGCTATCTTATCTCTCCGTGCAAAGTCCATACGGACATTGCACCTCCGCACCTCCCTCTCGCCATCCCCAGCTAATCTAAATACCTCCCCCCTCCCACTACGGTCTAAAAACGTCATGAAGCGGCATTACGCCGCCTCTCTTTATGGATATGGCTGCATGCGGTCGGTAAAGCCCGCACCTACGCTATCTACGTGCCTATCGGCTACGTAGATAGCGTAAATTACCTACTACACATGCTCAGTAGGTAATTTCGTTCAGATGCACACTTAAGAAGCCACTCCTGGAAGAGGAAAGTTGCCATTCAATAAATAGCCAAACTGAGACAACAAAATTTTTTTGTGTTCAAGGTTGTTTTTTCTTTAGAGATTCAGAACTATTAATGCAAAGGTTACTGTTCTTTTGTGTTGTAGTCAACTAAGTCACTAATAAACAAAGTGAAAGGGACCAATGTCAGGATGGTAATATTAAAGAAGTAAATACTTTGATAAAAATACTTTAAAAGCTGTAAATTGGTTCACAGTTAAAATTTTACTGTACATTATGTGTATCTAATCTAAAATATTATCACCAAAGAACTTTTCAAATGGAACATGCACCTCTTAACAAATTAGCATTATGTAGCCATAATTTATTCATTCCCAGATATTCTATAGTATTAGAACTATCGAAACATCTTAAAATTAGTTTCTTTAATTATTAAACACCTCAAGTGCACATTGAAACTCCAACAAGAGATAGAAGGGAACTTTAATTCATTATTTTAATTTTTTATGCTGTGCAATCACTTAAGTCAGCTATGGTTTTTGTCCCCAGGGGCCAACATAACACTTCAATAGTTGTGGATATCTTGGGGGTTTTCTCCCTATTGCCCTGTGCTGATCCTTAAAGGATTGACCCAGGAATAGTCGGGTGTGGGTCCCCGCTAAGAATGGCCCTATTTTGATGGGGCCGTTCTCTCCCAGCCAGTTCGAATGAGGCATAGCAATCAATCCCCAGAGCACCGAACATGGTGCATGGTGCTCTGAAAGATAAGCCTAAATCCTATCCCCAACCCTTTCCCTAATTCTAACTCTAACCCTTCCTTCTCCCTAGCCGGACCCTAAACCTCCCTTCTCCCTAGCCTGACCCTAACCCTCCCTTCTTTATAGCCTAACCCTAAGACCACCCTTCCCGCAGCCTGACCCTAACCCTCCCGTCCTAAGAGCTCAACCCCCCCAACAATAAAAGTCCCCAGAGAGGTTACTCACCTCTCCGGAGCGGTCAGCGGCGAGTCCTGCAGGTCTTTTTCGGGCAGGTACTTGAAAATGAATGTTTGAGTATGCCGATCAGCACGCTCAGCCATTCATAAAAAAAAAAATCTAAAAAGGCTCCCTATTCGAAACAGAGACAGCTGAAAAGGAACTTTTCTTAAAGCAGCCCACCGTAGCGGGGACTGCAACCGCAATAGTCGGATTGTTAAAGATTTTGAATTTTTTTTATGCAATGTAACAATTTACATATCGATGTACTATATAATATACAGACAGTGGAGACTACTGTTACATGAGTAAAAATATAGGAAATAAATAATACAAATGTAAAATTAGTTTGAATGTTTTTCTTGGTACCTGTTCATCCATTCAAATGGTGCATGAGTTTCTGTATTGCACCAATATGGAAAAACTAGATTCCATATTTTGAGGGGAGATTACATAATGGGGACGGTAAACCATCTTTCTACACAATTCTCTTATAATTTACCTTGTACTATTAAACCTTCTAGAAAAACATCACTTTCAAAAGGTTATAAATAAAAGTATACAACAATCAATAGGATAGTCAATGGTAAATAAATTATTAAACGTGGTGGGAACTCTGCAAACTGATCACAGTGACCTAAAAAGATGTAATGCTGAGCAGCCCAAATAATGAAGCAATTGATCTTCCAGAGTGGGCTTAATAGACATTTATTATTAAAACAATCCCAAAAAGCTGTATAAGGAAATAAATATACACTAGAACAGTTCACTATGACAGTGGGCTATTCTTTGTGTGTGTTGTGGGGACTAAAGAAAAACATTTTATAACAGACATATTGCAAAAATGCATTTACTAAAGTTAAAATGTAAAATAAACCCAGATTTTAATAAAACAATGCTCAAATTAAATAGAAAAAAAAAACCCTACAAAACTAAAAACAATTATACATGAGATTTTTGTATGTATTTAAGCAACGCTATAGAACGGTAGCAAGACACACAATTTACATTTTTATACCTTTTTATAAATTCACCTTTCAATAAAGCCACATTTACAGGTTTTTTTTACATAGTGCCATCAAATTACGTCCTGCATTTTAACAATTATTTATAATATGACCGGGTAGTAACAAACAGACTAGGTAGGTAAGAGGGCCCTGCTCACAAGCCTACAATCTGTAGGTCATTGGGATTGATACAGAAGAGTAAGTGGGCAATATGGTGGCTCAGTAAGTAGCACTTGTACCTCAAAATGCCTAACATGAGTTAAATTCCTGGACTAGGCCTAATCTGTGTGGTTTGTATGTTCTCCCCATGTCTGCGTGAGTTTCCTCCGGGTGTTCCAGTTTCCTCCCACACTCCAAAAAACAAACTAGTAGGGAAATTGGCTGCTTACTAAATAAATTAACCCTAATCTGTCTGTGTGTGTGTATGTATGTGTTAGTGATTTTAGTATGTAGCCCCAGTGGGGACAGGGACTGATGTGAATGCCTAATGTTTTCTGTAAAAGCGCTGCAGACAATTTGTGGCAAATTGTGACGCTATATAAATTTGTGTTAATAATAATAATAATAATTAATAATAATAAAGTGCTATCCTTCACACAATGCATCAGAGAGAAGGTATGGTAAAACTGCACAGTGCTCTGTATGCTCACAGAGCAGTGTTAGTATAGGGGTAACTAGAGGTAAATTTAATATGAAAAGTAAAAGCTTTTAAGTATGTATTAATTATGTGACCATAGTGAACACTGGATGTCAAAGTAGTTGGAAAAATGTTATAAAACTAATTACCTAAAAAAAAAATGGAAAAAGTTTTCAGATTTTACTGCCCTGCGCATGGTTTGGTCCAAACGTGTTGTCCATCAGGATTGTGCTATAAAGCAGCTGCACAGACCTTTACTTTTATCTTCTGAGGGAACCGTCAATGCATCACTGTTCTTCTCTATCACATGCGCTTATGTACAAACGGCAGAAATGTCGATTGACTCCACTCCTGAAGCATGACAAAGACTGTGCCCCTCATGTTTGCTATCTCACAAAAGGTTCATGGCACATGAATCTTGCTGTTTAAACGATTTAGAGGGAACCAAAAGACCACTGCACAGAATGCTACTTTTTTCTGAGGAACCTTATGGGAATCAGTTCCAAGTCAAAGCACACTGTGACATACTTGGACTTAGTCAGCTATGCCTAAGCATCCAGAAAACTTTTGGAAAACAGAGCCTGCAGAGCATGGTGACAATCAAGCAAGTCTTGACTCAACATTTGTTGCCCTCTATCCATCTCCTGAACCACATTTAGTTTCCTAAGGAGATCTCAATGACCTTGTCTGAGATTTGAATCTAAAAGGCAAACAAAACTTTTGGGCTCCAGATTGAAAAGTTTGAATCTCCTTTCCAATTACATTAAAGTATGTTTTCAGACAGAGGCATTGTGACATTAAGGATTTCTTTGCCCTTGAAAATAGACTTGTCTTTTGCCATAATGTTAAGTCTGTTATGAAAGTACTTGGTTATGAATACAAAACAGAGGATTTATCGATTCCTCTAAAGTAAGCTTGAGAGCTGTACTACTCCATAACAGCAAAAAGTTACCCTTAGTACCACTAGCTCTAGCTGCTGCTATAAAGATAACACATGGGAGCATGAAACTCCTGCTAAATAAAATATGAAGAGCACCAATGGCATGTCTGTGGTGACTTAAAAGTCATTTTGTCATTGATGGGACTATAACTCGGTTTCACAAAGTACTGTTATTTTCTGTGTGGGTGGGGCAGCAGAGACCGGAAAAACTATTATGCTCAGAAGCAGTGTCCGAAGCGAAATTCACTAACCCTGGGTTTCAAGAATGTTGTCAGAGCCCCATTTGTTGATCCTGAGGAAGCCTATCTGCCTCTGCTGATTCTTGCAAAGAACTTTATCAAAGCACTGAATCAAAGTGGGCTTGCATTTACACACTTGAAAAAGAATTTCTGTGGGATCAGTGAGGCAAAGCTCAAAGAGGGCATGATCGTAGGTCCTCAAATAAGAGAACTGATGCTTGATGGGAGCTTCAATGGTCTGTATAATCCTGC
>WWET01000615.1:237352-255105 GCA_011038615.1 Limnodynastes dumerilii
CACACACACACACACACAGGTAAATCAGTCTTATGAGTGACCATGTCCTGTAAACATTAAGATTATTAAATAAGCAAACATTTTGGACCTGATTCACACTTAAGAATCTTCTTAATATAAGAACTTAAAGTCACCCCTGGGCTAAACCATGTTGATTGCAGGGGAGTCATATTTCATCTGTTGCAAACAGTACTAGTATTGAGAGGTGATATTTCCCAGCCAAAGTCTAAATAACAGTGTAATAGTAAAGCTGGTCAATATCTGTTTTTAGTAAGCAATTCAAAGTTGTATTCCTGCATGCAAAGAATACAATTAACTTGACTCCCCCTGAAAACAACATGGTTTTGTCCAGGAGTGACTTATTTTAAGAAGATTCTTAAGTTGTAATCAGGTCCTTTAAGAATTAAAATAATTCTTTAATTGCACGAACATGTCTATCAATCAGCCAAGCTAATTTCTATAAGCCTGCTTTCTTGTCTTGGAATCTACATCCTAAAAGTAAGTTGTGATTACATTTACAGCCCTGTTCCTCTAAAATATTCATCCCAGAGATCACCTCTACTTTCAGCTTATTTCCACTTTTGGAAAATAACCTTCATTAAATTAATCTTTATTTTCTAAACTACTGCTCATGTAAGCTTAATGAATTGAACATAATCATGGACCTGATCCAGACTTGCAAAAAGGAGCGTTTTATAGGGCAAGCACCTCTGCATTCCCAGGATGGATCTGGAGCCAAAGCTCTAACCTGGGAGGATGTCTGAAAGATTGGTATAATGGGGCAGAAAGTGGAAAGCATTATCGCTACATGGGAGGGGGAGTATGCAGATAGCGATCTCCCCTCGCACAGAATGCTGGATTCAGCAGGGATCCGTCATCTGAATTCTGGATCCAGCCTCATGTGAGGGAAAACAAGAAATGTCTATTATGGCAGGACAGTCTTAACAGCTTTGTAAGCAAATGCACAGGGGCCCCCACCAACTCACAGGAATAAAAATGAAGATGGTCAATAAATTTAATCGTTTAGATCATGGGTGGCCAAACATAGTCCTTGTACTCTATCAATGGTTCATGTCTTCCAGGTCTCCTTGTTGGAGCACAGGTGTGTTCATTACTGACTGAAACATTATTCAAGCTTTACAGGTGGTAGTGATTATCTCAGCTCTGACTATCTGAGGAGACCTGGAAAACATGGACCATTGGTAGATAATAAGGCCCGAGTTTGGCCACTCCTGCTTTAGATTAATCCTCACTTTAGATGTAACGTGAGGATTAATCAACAGCAACTTTAGAACACGATATATAAATGATAGTTAATTGGTAAACCATATAGCATGAATTAAATATTTATTTCATCACATTATATAATATTTATCACAGGTCAAAGTCAATAGTCTTCAGGATGCCTTATTGCGCTCTTCAGTGTGTCTTCTGGCAGCAGAGAGGAAAGGGTCACAGCAGAGGAAAGCCTTAAACTGCCTTTCTTTTTAAAATGCACTCAGCATTCATAGACTGAGTGCCAAGAACTGTCTGAAGCTGCCAGCCTCTGGGTGGGTGCAGGGTGAGTGACTGCCACAGGCCCCCCTCTCCTCTGGGCCATGCTGCAGCCGCACCTCCTGCCCCCATGGTGGTTATGCCACTGGAAGTCAAGATCATCCTGGAGCACAAGGATTCAACTTGTAGCGCAGAAGAATTGAATTTCCTAATAATTAGTCCTTTTGCTGTAAAATTCTTCTATGTTACTGGAGAAGTACCTAACACAATGTCTGGCCTTAAACATGGATAAAAATAATCTGCAGTACCCTGTAATTGTGGTAATAAGTATTATAATACAGCTTTACCCTAAGATTTTTCTGCAATCCACAGTTGGATGTATTCCATTGGAATGGTTCAGAAATCATACCAATGATCAGTGAGGTTATCTGTTGGCCAGTTATAATTATGGCATCTACTTATGCAATCAAGAGATAGTTTTCACATCAGTTCAGTGTATGTAATATGATCGTTAAATAAGCAACAAGAGCCACAATGGTTGTAGTTGAGGGCTGGGGCAATATCTGTTATGCAGGGGAAGGAAAGGCTCCAACCCATCCCCTAAGCAGAGCAATCTTAATGTATGGGAACACTGGGCCCCCCCCTCCCCCGTTCCATGCTTACCTTTCTTTTGCCTTCTTTTCTTCTATCTTACGCTTTCTGTCTTCTTTCTTCTTTTTGTTCTGCTCCCAACTGACAGATTAGATTGTAGCGAGGAGGATGCTGCCAGCTGCCGAATGCAGCATCTAAATTCTGGGCTTGGGCTGAGAGTGTAATATGGGCACACTGGTTTTAGATTGCCCTGCTGCTCAATGGCCTCTAGTATTGTGGGGCCCTAGCAGCTGCCTAGTGATCCCATAAGTTAAGATGTCTGTGTATTATGGGTTCCTTTCATTATACTTCTACAGAAGTGCAAAAGTAACTCTAATGAAAATATACATCACAGACCGGATCCAGACTCCTGCACGCTTTCTGTGCAGGAGTCTGTCCGTCTGACAGAGAGAATTTAACCTGTTAGTCCTCTCTCCGCAGCCATAACTAAATTGTGCGGATCTGTACGACCGCTGTTCCGCACATGTGTGGGATACCCCTCCCACGCTGTACAATTACCATGCTTCCCCCTGTCCACTTTAGCGGTGGAGGGGAAGCACAGCCCACTAATGTAACACTAGCATAACATCTGGAGGGCGCATGCTCTTTGAGAGTAATAAAATGGCAGTAATCTCTCCTACAAAGCAGGGGTCATGTCCCAAATGCACATTTTATTCCCCATTTTATATTACTCATTGTCTACTTCAAAAATACATTTTCCAGTAGAAATCATGGTTACAACTGTCTTCCAGAGAACTATGAACTGCCATTAGAAATCTCTGATTACTAGCTTCACCTCAGAAGGACCGGAGAAGATTTTAGCTAATACTTTAGCCAGCACAGACTAAGCTTCCACCTATCCTCTGTTATCTAGAAACTCCGAGAAGTGCATTAGAGCAGTGACTGTGCAAAAATTCAAATGTCACATAAGATCTATTTTTGGATCACACGGATTACAATAAGGCTTTTAGTACACCTGGTTCCTTTGGTTTGAATTCAAGTCCACAGACCGCTATTCTGAATTAATGCAATCCACCAAAATGATTTAGACCCTCACCATTAAGTGACAATCGAGACCATTTCTAGTCGCTTTCTTTACCTTCGTTTAGTCATCCGGGCGCTGGCAATGCATCCTCCAAATTTTTCACTTCTCCTACAACCCGTTACAATCTGTTTGTGGTAAAGGCGGGGGTTCTCCTTTTATGAGCCCCCTCTTTCAAGGTAGCAATGCACTTATCTGGCTCTTTTCCCCAACTCCCTCCCACCTGCCTCTCCCCTGTCCCCTTCTCAGTCCCTCCCATTAAAAATGTTAAAATGTTAAAGGCAGGTCTCTACTTTCTTGCTTATCATTCTGTAATGGGTGTTCTTTACCATGTTTAAATGTGTAAGCTTGGTACAAATGTATGTCGCAATTTGATTGTGAACAAACATCGTAATTGCTGTTGTACTGTTTTGCTACCTGAATAAAACTATTTACAAACAATAAGGTTTTAAGAATTTCTCTTGAAAGACTGTTTAATTATACCCCGTTAACACCGAGCCAAAAACCTGGGATATTGCCAGGGCAAGCCCTGACGACCCGGGTCGTGGCTCAGTGTGAACGGGTGCGCCTGCTGCTACCCAGGTCTACTGACCCGGGGACTCGGGTGCGCCTGCTGCTACCCAGGTCTACTGACCCGGAAACTAGACCCAGGACATTTGGAGGGTTATTCCTGGGTCCGACCTGAGCAGCCGCCAGTGTGAACGGTGTGACCCGGGTTTTTCAACCCGGGTCTCACTGAAAGAAGCTGATTGGGGGAGTGAGACGCCTTTACATGACATCAATAGTATGCTGCTGATAAAGAGTCCCGGGCCAGGCCCATTGAGTGTGAATGGGCCTGACCCAGGATTTACCCAGGTCTAAGCAGCAGTGTGAACGGGGTATGAGGAGCTGGGCTGAAGTGTGCCCCGGCAATAACCCGGGTCGAAAATCCCAGGATATTGCCGGGGCAGCAGTGTGAACATGGTATAATTGGTTTCTAAAATAAATTATTAGAGTAAGTGGACATCATCTCCTAAACAAGAATCAAACCTTCCCTATGTAGCCTGTGTCAAATTCTACCACTCCATAAACACTGCTATCATTGCAAAAGTCAAGGTATAGCGCATTATTGGGGCAGATTGTATATTGCGGCATATTGGCATTTTGTAAATGACCTTTATATTTAAATAATTATTTTACTTCCCCAATAAAATCCTTAATAAGAACAAATATCAAAACAGAACTAAACCACTCTAATTCAAGAAACAAATATTAAAACCACAGCTATAAATATGCATTCCTTAACAGGCATTATACCTAATTCAGTGTGTCACCTGATTCCCGGACGATGTACTGTTTCCGAACCAGCATCTTTTAGCATGACATTAAATACATAATATAAAATTGATTATGAGGTTTTATTACAAGGAACACTGACTCCGACTCTGTCCTTGAAACGACTTGCAATGAAAATCAAACCCCAGCAGAAAGAGTATTCCTGAATTACCAATAAGTAAATTTTTGGTCTTTTTTTTTCAATTAAATTGCCAAGTGGAAAGATGATACTGTTCTGACAAAGTTCTTTAGAGGGAATGAACAGTTGGATGAAAAATTCCATTGGCCTCTTTTTTCATCCGTTAAAATAACAGAAGACGCATTGTTTCAAACAATTTAGTCCGCAGCAGGATGATGCTACAACAACTTGCACCATCTATATGAAGCCTTGAAGAACAGCTGCATAGTGGTAAAGCAAAGTCAAGCGATTAATAAAACTTATTAAATGTTTTCTAAGCACAAATACTGAGGAGGAAAAAAAAAAGAAAATGTAGTTAGTTGTATTACACCTATAATATAGATGTAGTTACTTATTATGCATCTCAAGAGAGGTGAAAGACATAAGAAGATACAAATGTCCTTCACTCTACAGTCAATGTAAGAAGCAGAATTTGCATCATACATTATCACCACATCAATGGAAACTGTAATGTAAGTGAGCTTGATAACTGATATTGTTGTAGTATTGGCTGTATAGGACTATTCTACTGCATTGAGCTTGAGGATATAAAACCTGGCAACTTTAATGAAATCTACTCATAAAGCAGGACTGTATAATGGAGCAATTAATATTATGCTGAATTGACCTATTTTTTTTTTTACAATATCTGACGGAAGGTATCAAATGGGAAAAATAGACTGCATATTGGGCCGGATTCACACTTAAGAAGTTTCAGCTTCTTAAGTGCGGTGATTTAAGAAATGAACTACTGTGCATGTTCAGTATGTCATTTACGCAATCTACGTACCACTTAGATAAGTAGATTGACTACATGTGATCTTTAATAGGTTAAGCAGAAGATGACATGCCAAGGCAGTGGGTGGGGAGAGTGATGTAGATTAGTCGGGGAGGGCGGGGGGAGCTACTCTCCTTCTTAAGAAGGAAAATACACACAGTAAGATAAGGTAGCCTATGGCACTCTTAATTGCCATTAGGCACCTAAAAACAGAGGGCTGTTTCAGGGGCTGGACAGGAGAGTTAGGTGTGGATCGGTCTGCACCTAACTCTCTCTTAAGTCTGAATATGGTCCATTGTGTCTTTAAATTTTAGCAGTATTCTGGCCAAATTATGATAACCTCCCCGGCCTGCCTGACAATCAGTAATGTTAATTCTAAGCAACTTACTCTAGGTAGAGGGACCAGACAGGGATGCCCTCTGTCCCCTCTCTTGCAACTGAACCTGTACCGAGGAACCTTAAAAAGGAATTTGGTGCTATATTTACAGAAGATTTACTTTCATATATTAGCAACACCAAAACCACACTCCTCTCTATTCTGCAGAAGCTGGAAGACTATAAAAGGTGTCAGGTTTCACAGTGAATATCACGAAGGACCGAATTCACAACTCCGTATTTTTTAAGTTATGTGCCTGGTTATAAGTTCAGTGCTAATGCGCACGCGTAGTAAATATTTTACGCTATCTACGTAGCATTTTGCTACAAAGATTGCGTGCATGTAATCTTTAAAGACCGCATGTACGCAATATACATAGCAAAACTCTACGTAGATAGCGTTAAATATTTACTAAGCGTGGGCATTAGCACTGAACTTATAAGCACATAAGTTAAAAAATACGATTTGTGAATCCAGTCCGAAGACAAAAGCTTTGGTGTTCTTTAAAGTGAGCAAAAGGGGTTTAGGCCGACACTTTCCATTTGGGTAGACATTGAGTACCTTAACATATCTCAGTCTTCAGATCCCTACAGACTCATCCCAGCTATATTGTGTTAATATCCCAGAAAAATGTAGCAAAGTAATAACTGAATTACAATCTTGACAGCATCCAATTTTATCTTTTCTAGGTAAATACCACATTATAAAAATCAGTGATAAAAGATAAGTTTTCCAAAGATAACACAACCCATTCAAATGGTGTCTGTGTTGCCGTGTAAAAGAGAACTTAACCTTCAAAAATATAAGTTTTGCTAATTAATATGGACTGTTAAGAGATCACAAACTATGCTCTTCAAACTTCAACAACCACCATATTTGTAAAGAGTAAATTTTGTATTAAGGAATACAGGGCCTGATTCAGACCTAGTAATGACAGCCAAGTTACACATGCGGCATGCGTAGATCTCGCTGTGGGAAAGCACCGCGCATGCGGCAGGTGTTACGTTCGTAACTTGTGCATAACACCATACGATAGGATGTGACATCACTACGCAAGCCGAATATATGCATTGTGGATGAGGGAAGGCATTTAAATTGTACAGTATTGGCTGGGTTAGGCACTAATGTCCGACAAGGCATTATCTACAACCAGACATATGCAAGGAAAAGTTAAGGTAGGGCTCTGAACACATAATTCGGCTAAGTTACGTGCATGCGAGGGGAGGGCATTATACTTGTAATGCGTAACTTGGGTACGTTCATGTATGTATAACGATATTTAGTCTGGATCAGACCCATAGTCTTTGCATCCTTTATAAATGCAATATGATTGTGTTATGGGACTGCTCCCGAAGGCATGGAATCTAACTGATTCCCCCTTACCCCTAGAAGTGGGGACAGACTTGGTTTCAGACACTAGGCAGGTCACAGCCCAGGAGGAAGCCTCAGATGTAGCCATGCATTAATAACCAGACATGAAATAAAGAAACCAAAAGTGTTTTTATTAGTGCACAAATAAGGTACACACAGGTTACCAGAGCATTGTCAACTGGGAGCAACAATGTTGTGACAATGTTATGTTATGTCAATAATGGCATAAACACTGAACAATACCAGACAGACAATAGGACACAAACACTAGAGAATACATATACAAACAGGAATCAAAAGACATGCTATTCACAAAGCAGGGGTAACAGAAAACAGAATGCAAAGATACCAGTGCGCATAAATACCTACAAAGACAAGAAGGTTACTGACATACAGAAAAGAGCAGCTTGTCCACATAACGATATGGCGGTAACAAGCAGAAGACTGGAATACATACATGTGGCAGACAGGAAAAGACACAATGGGGGCTGATCCAGAGCTACGCCTGCCGTAGTAACTACGGGGGGGATAAGCGTAAGATCGGCTGAAAAGACAATCTACGCATGCGCCGGGCAGATGTTGCCCGTTGTAACTACAGCAACGCCCGAACGTAGATTGGGTGTCTGTAGCACCAGTGTAGTAACGCTGGAGGTGGCGTCCCCCAGCATTACTACGCTGTAGTTAGTGTAGGGAGGCAGGGGGAGGGAGGGTAATGAGGCTGGGAGGACGGCGTTATCGTAACAACGCCGACCGTCCCAGCGTAGTTACCCTCGCTTACGTCGGCTGAAAGACAATCTACGCATGCGCCGGGCAGATGTTGCCCGGCGTAACTATGGCAACGCCCGATCATAGATTGGGCGTCTGTAGTACCAGCGTAGTAACGCTGGAGGGGGCAACCCCCAGCGTTACTATGCTGTAGTTAGTGTAGGGAGGCAGGGGGAGGGAGGGTAATGAGGCTGGGAGGGCGGCGTTATCGTAACAACGCCGACCGTCCCAGCGTAGTTACCCTCGCTTACGTCAGCTAAAGTTAAGGTAGCCTTCAGCCAGTGTAAGTGAGGGTAAGTACGCTGGGGGCAGTGGGAGTGTCAGGGGGAGTCCACGATGTAAATCTGAGCGTTAGTACACTCAGCGCTACATCGTAGCTCTGGATCAGGCCCCATGACCAGTAACCTGCTTGCTGCTCAGGTGCAGATAATGAACAATGAAAGTTTAAGTACAAAAAGCATTCTTTAGGGGAAGATCAGGAAAATATCCAAATATCTGGAATAGACACATGTCCAAAATAAAGGTGGACAGGGACCCTACAAGTTCAGATAATGTAACATCTTGCCCTACATTCAAACATGCCAATGAGATACTGGAATGGTATACTGGAACTGCTTTAAGCTTACTTCTTGGTATAACCAAGATTATTATTGATTCATGTTTCCTTTTAACATATTTTGCTTATGTATATAGTTTCTCTATATAAATGATGGTGCCCCCATAAGTTCACATTGTCATAACCTAGAGTTAAAATATTGTTATGCGTATTGTGTATGGTTTACATCATCCTTGCTTTTAGTCCTAAATTCTAATTTATCAAAGTAATGTCAATTGAAATACCCTGTACTGGGTATGATTGTATTATATATGGTGTATTCAATTAAAAGAATTATAAAAACAGAAGAATATTAGTTTCAAGCACAATATTGGCATTCACGAAGTATATTTTATATGGAGAATTGGCTATTATATTAAGACAGACAAATAACAACTGTTCATATTTAGCATTCACAATGACAAAAATCTATTCTCTCAGATTAATAGTATTATTACATGTTCACTAACGCTCTGCTGCCTGTGAAATTTCTCTGAAATAAGCATTCTGGCCTCTAGCTTGGCTGCACAGCTGACACAATTACATCCCAAAACCCATCATTGCTATGGCAGACTTAGCCTCTCAAAACCTTTACAAAATGAACACATAGAACATTACCGAGTACAATTTGCAGATTTTTTTCTTTGAATGTTTATTAGGCCCGGTGTGACAGAACAGCCATTAACCTGAATCTGTGGATCTGTGACCCTCACTGCAAGAGGAAGAGACTGGTAGCACTTGCAGACTAGTAATTATGGCTGTAACTGAGGTTAACGGAGCAGTTTAAAATGGGATTTACAATCCTGACAGACAAGTTATATCTTTAGAGGCACAGTCTATTATTTTCTACCAGATTGTACAATATACAGCAAGCAATAATTATAAGTAAAACATACAGCTGTCATATTAATCAGTGTTGGTAATATTTGCCTATGACTAAAGATGTGTCATGAACACATTAATAACATTTCCTACCAAAGATCCTTAATAGTCTGGTATGATATTATTTTTTATTTTTTTTACTGTATTACATAATTCTTATCAATTAACATGTGCAAAGTGTGTAAGTGTGCTACATGGTGCGTTTTACACATGTATACCTACGTAAATTGAGAAGCAAGGTGCTGTACTTCCCCTCTGCCAGCCATTATGGGAGGGGGAAAGCATTTAAATTATAAAGCAAGGGTGTAACAAGATGATTAGTGATTGGACGGACCGCTGATCCGCTCTTGTCACTTAAGGCTGCCTTATGGGGAGTTCACTCTCCTCTTTCGTGCAGTATATAAGACCGTTGCACATACAGAATACATGTGGGGGTCAGAATCCGGTCCTGATAGTCCATGCAATAAGAACATAACCATACTGCTGAAGAATACACTGATTTGTCATGTGATCCTACTATCCCTATTGTTCGGTTTGGGAGTTCTTAGGTTCAATGAGCAAAAAAAGATCTTTCTTGGTGAACTTCTCTGAAGCTTCAATCATCTGTTTTATGCACAAGGATCAAAGAGACAAGACTGATGCTGCATTGGTTTTTGACCATATAGTCCTGGATTGCCGGTATATGTAAATCTGAATGTTCCAGGCTGCAGAAATGTTGTGAGTGATAATTCTGACATGTAGATTGTTTGCTAAACACACAACTAAGAATGTAGTTTTACAGTACTGATTTGATGAGTCATCTAGGTGCAGTAAAGTACTCAACAGCTTTAACATCATGCTGAATCCATATGACAAGAGGATGCAGATGCACAAGATGAAGACTAGTCTCCATCACTGTTTTTAAAGCTGAAATGATGAAGGTGAAACAAATTTTTTTTTAAAACTCAGTATTGCAGAATCGTACTGAACCACATATTAACAAAGCTGGGCAGCACAGTGGCTCAGTGAGTAGCATTTGTCTCACATGAGGTCATGGGTTCGATTCCTGGACTAGGCCTCATCTGTGTGGAGTTTGTATGTTATCCCATAGTTGCCAACTCTCCCTGATATTCCCTGAAGATCGGGTAATCTCCCTGACTCCCTGAAGTGTTTGGTAATCTCCCTGATACTAATTTCATCCATTGAGCTCTATGGTGATGGCCAATTTCATGGAAGCCAAGATGTAATGAAAGACTCAGCTAAAGTGTCACTTTTATCTTTTCTATAAAAATAGTACTAAAAGTATTCAGTGGCAATCTAATAATCAATAAATACTAATACTGCCATTTTTATTGTAAAATAGTTTTCCTGGCAGTGCTAGATACACCTATGGGTGGAGCTATTCACAGGACACACCTCTTTGGCGATACAAGACACACCCCTTTGGTGCAGCGCCTTAATAGTGCTCTTACAATCTCCCTGATAATTATTTGCAAAAGTAGGCAACCATGTGTTATCCCTATGTCTGCGTGAGTTTCTTCCAGGTGCTCCGATTTCCTTCCACAGACCAAAAACATACTGGTAGGTTAATTGGCTGCTGACTAAAATTAACCCTAGTGTGAGTGTTTGTGTGTGTGTGTGTGTGTGTGTGTGTGTGTGTGTGTGTATGGGTGCAGTAAAGTACTCAACAGCTTTAACATCATGCTGAATCCATATGACAAGAGGATGCAGATGCACAAGATGGAGACTAGTCTCCATCACTGTTTTTAAAGCTGAAATGATGAAGGTAAAACAAAAAATTTTCTAAAACTTAGTATTGCAGAATCGTACTGAACCACATATTAACAAAGCTGGGCAGCACAGTGGCTCAGTGAATAGCATTTGTCTCACAGCGCTGAGGTCATGGGTTCGATTCCTGGACTAGGCCTCATCTGTGTGGAGTTTGTATGTTATCCCTAAAATTAAAATTAACCCTAGTGTGAGTGTTTGTTTGTGTGTGTGTGTGTGTGTGTGTGTGTGTATATGTGTTAGGGACCTTAGTGTGTAGCTCAAACAGGGGTAGGGACTGATGTTAATATCTAAAATTCTCAGTAAGGCACTGCAGACAATTTGTGGCACTATATAAATAAGCGTTAATAATAATAATAATAATGATAATTATAAAGCTTGTGCATTGAAATAAGGCATTTCTAAAGAACAAGGTTGAAAATAAACACTTTTGTTTCAAAATACAACCTAGTTTGAGTCATTGATTACATATGCTCTGCACAGCTGACCTTCAGAGAACAATTGACAAAAATAAGGATTTATTATTCTATTCTGTTATGCAAGAGAGTGGGATCATACTAATTCCACAAGAAAGCACTTTAGAAAATCCTGCACATTGCTACAATACAGTGTTTCAGAGATTCCACAGACCTCAGGCCAAAAACATTTTAAAATCTAAAAACATAAGTAATATTCAAAATGTAAATAAAAACCTTTGCTTTAAATCCATTGTTTACTATAGTTAGCATCCCCTTATCTGGAAACACCGGCATTTCATACAAATATCCATTTCTGAATTGTGACAAAGGACCGGATTCACAACCCCTTAATTTTTCACATATTTGCCTTATTTTCCGAATTCTAACTACTATGCATGCGTAGTAACTATTTTACGCAATCTACGTAGATTGCGTAAAATAGTTACTACACATGCATAGCAGCTAGAATCAGAATCTTAGGCACATATGTGAAAAATTATGGGGTTGTGAATCCGGTCCAAAAAGTTCATAATCTTCAGCCATATAGAGCCTTTAAGCAGGAAATACAGCCCTTAAGCAGGTTTAATATTTAAATATCAAAATAAATAAAGTAGAGGTTCTTGATGCACTATTCAACAACACAGTACGAAGGATAAAATATTGATTCATGCAGTAATAATAAACCATTCTTATCTTAAAATAGGATATATAAGTGCATGATATGTTATAAGATGTATGACTAAACATTTCCAGTAAAAGCTCATAGCCATGATAACAACTTTAGATAGGATACACAAAGCATTGCATCACTCATCAGTCCTAAAGAATGCAAAAAGGGACAAACAGATTACATCCATCAAACGTAACAGATTCCAAGTCATTATATAACAATGTACAAAAATAACAAACAAAAGTCTGGCGCTCTGAAAACACAAATATTGAACAGCTTTAGTCTGGAAGACAATTACAATTGCACAATAGAGGTGATTAGGGAAAACTTCTGCTTTCATTCCTTTTTTTGTCAGTACATTTAAAAGTTGCCTCCTCCTGTAGTGCAACATGCTCTTATCCTTTTACCCCAAGGGACACATTTACTCCTCTTTAAGCTTTTGCTTTTCATCTTAAATGAGCCGCACTACTGAGTTATGCTCAGCTGCCAGTGTCAAGTACTCTCCTATAGGCGATTCCCTTATCTGTGTGACAAAATATGTACTTAAGATTTCTCCATTAAAACCACACCAAGGTTTTTATGGTTAATATGTGTCATGAAGGGACACCATCATTGTTAAAGGTACAGGTATTCACTAGCCTTTCCTTTGTGTATCTTGCAGAAATAATAAGACAATTTACGGTGAGAAATATAATTATTTAGCGTCTTACATGTAACAGACCCAGGCACTTGGGTCATTGATTAGGCTATGCTACCCAATCTTCTTTGGCATCATAACCTGCAATTGGTGTGGTGGGGAGGAAAACAACACAAACAGACCATTTTGTGTCATCTACCGAGTGCTTTCATTAATATGTTCCTTAATGTACAGTAAGGAGCTGTACACACAAGGCAGCACAACACAGACGTTACCGTAAGTATGCACAGTTTATAGCAAATACATTTTTCTCTTTAAATACAATACTAATTTCACACATAACTATGAGCCGGATCGCTTGGAGTGCTGAGATCAGGGACAGGGGGGTTTTCGATGCATTTTCCCTGATGCATCCAGCCTTCCATAGAAGAGAAGGTAGGCCACTCCCCTTGCTTATATCAACTTACAACCCAGCCCCCCTCCCAGAAAAGACCCGGGTTCAAAATACCAGGTTTTTCTGGGAGGGTAATGTGAAAGCGGTATTAGATGCTGTCCTCCATCTAAAATGTGTAGGGTGTGGAAGTGTAGATCAAGGGTTCTTAAACCTGTCCTCAGGAACCCTTAACAGAGCATGTTTCCTAGGTCTCCTTGCTGGAGCACAGGTGTGCCCATTATTAATGGACATATGTGAAAAGACCAACAGGTGCTACTCATTATATCAATTGTGATTATGAAGAGACCTGGAAAACCCGCACTGTTAGGTTTAAGAACCCCTGGCCTAAACAGTGTAGAGGGCACACCCTCACAGTACTAGCTACATACTTCCTTCCCCCACTTAGTGTCCTGAGAATGTTTCCATCGGCAGGGCAGTATGGAACAGGAAGTGCCAAGTGCTTTCGCTATGTGGGAGGGGGAAAGTAAGTCCATAAAAAAGGGGTGTTTTCCAATTCTAGTGAACTGCGGGAACCTCTTTTCCGGAGTCTGGAACCAATCTAGTACTTTTAGAATATTTGTGTTGTTAATTACACACTTGCGCAATGTATAACCACCATCTGCTTATACAAAACACTTGAGTTACCCTGCACTTTCATTTGGATTGCTGCAGGAACAAATTAGCAATATGTTTGACTTCATACACAACATGCCTTACTTGTGTCCAGATCCTGAGAACCTAAACCTCTTATGAGTTTTTACAAAATGTAGGATGCATTTGTTTTGATGTTTCAGTGAGTGTAAACCACTTTAATATTCTGCATCTCCATCTAATTCACCCAAGAAAGTTTTATTGTAAATGTCCAATTATCTACACCCATAATATTGCATATCAGACAGACAGACAGACAGGAAATCACCATTATTCAATGGCACCCAACATAGTATAACTAAACTTGGCGAAACTTTATTTTCGTATCTCGCATGGTTTGAATTCTATATAAGCCACTCCCTATTGATTTGGCAGCCATTTCAGATAGGAGGGTTGATGAGAATTCATGCTCCCTGTAGCTGTGCTGTATACTGGTAGACATTGCACAGTTACAGAGTATATTAGTCTATCAGTTGTGGAACTTGACCTGCACTGTCTGTTATTAATCAACAGCCCTTTAAGGGCTCAAATTTTTGACAAGTTGTAAAACAGCAAACACTGTGCTGCCTGAAACAGTATAGTAGCTGCACAAAGAATGGTGTGTTTGCTGGTGGTACTGTGCAGTTAAACTTTGCACTACAGCCTTTAGTACTAGAGCTCTGACTTACAAATGTGCAACAATAGTACATATAATAGCTTAGGACAGGATCCAGATTTAATACCGTCAGGTGATTTACACACGCATGCGCCCTCCAGATGTGACGCTAGGATTACTATAGTAATCCTAGCGTTGCAGCAATCGGACGGAACTTTGTTCCCTCCGAGACCATTTCCGAGGAAATGGGCTGTGCTTCCCTTGCGCCCACTAAAGCGGGCGGAGGGAAGCATGTAAAGTGTACAGTGTGGGAGGGGGCTCCCACACTGTAGCGGATCAGCGGTCGTACGGACCGCTAATCCGCCCGTCGCATTTAAGGCAGGCTTATGGCAGCATAAGCTGCCATTAAGCCCGCACGACAGAGGGGAGTGACAGGGGGTGTGCATTCCCCTCTGTCTCGCGTAATTTCAGACCCCCGCACGCACGGAAAGCATGCAGGGGTCTGAATCCGGTCCTTAGTTATTACATAGTGTATTAGCCATTGCACCACACAGTCATACACATCCACTATATTCAGTACCAGTTTCATTCTGTATAGTGTACCCATTAAGACTTTTATTTAAATTTTTCTAATATAACATGATCCATGTTTCAGTTTTACTAGTTTCTTATATTGATAAGAGCTTTTCTATTTTTATCAGCCAAAAGGACCATGGGTGAAGGACTGCCCAACCTTCCCTCAAAAACATATACTACACCAGCTCTTAGCCAAAAGGGTGAGAAGACAGAAAGACAGCCAAGCATTATGATGTTGGTTTCTGCTTTATGGGAGATAACAGTCAAAACATCCCATAGTGTCCTATAGTTTCTTACTCTAGTTTATTAAACTGCCACCCTGTCTGCCACTGCTGTGGTACACTATGTTTCACAGATGTGCTAGATTCTTTTAAACTGCCCAGTGTTTGTGCTGCTGCTGCTCTGTCACTAAGTTTATCTGCCGAAGGGATTAACCAATACAGGTTTTAACAACATTGTGAGCTGTGAGGTGGTCCGATTTGACTGGAAATAAAGGTTATTGATGAAAGTAATACTGTAACAACAAAGACAAATTACATCATTTTAACTGTTCTTTTTTATTTATTTATTTTTTAAAGAAATCCAAATCTAAAACCTCATGCAGTTGTCCATATAAAATGATTTTAAAAAATCTGGCTCCTAAATTTTTTATTATGTGTTTATTAGAGAGGTCAAAAGAAACACTTTTATGGTTTATGGTTTCTAGACTAAGAAAAATAAAACTGTGCTGATTTTCATCATAAATGCTGAAACGTCAGCAGGTCATAAGTACAAAGTGAAAACAAAAGCTAATAAAATCTTAGCTTTCAACTACCCCTTGGCCGCAACACTGTAAATCGACAATGACTGTAAAAACTGTGGAAAGCTATCATTTTAATCCACTGAGATAAAATGTGACTTGGCTGAGACAGACAGAATTATCCTTTGTGCACAAGCATAAATCAGGGGGGCTATGTGGCACTGCATGCTGACCTGTGGTTACTGCTCATATCACGACATCAGGTACAGGCTTTAGACTCTTAATTACAAACAACGTGAAGTCACCGAGTGAGAGATAATAATGTGTTCTAGGAGTGAATGCAGTTCTGCCAGGCGAATACATTAGAGGTAATACAAATTGTCTTCATTAAGCATTGAATAAAGTGACAACGCTTAGGGCGAGAGCTTGAACCCATGATGAGAAGTTTAATTACGGGGAAATTAAATGTTACGTTTAGTTTCGAACACAACTGCTGCTCAGTGTTTAACATTAAATTTAGGAATAAAATGTAATATTACTTCTAAAAATGTAGCTAAAGATATAACAAAAAGCAGATACGATCTTTGTATTTCTTGATGGTTCACACTTAATCTAATAACGGAAGAATAAAATGTTAGAAACTTACATCCTTGACTAGATGGAAGCAGTGATCCCAACTAAAAACTGAGGGCCGGATTCACACTTACGAATTTGCTTACTATTTCCGTGCGTATTTTTAGGCACGGTTGAACTGCGCATTTATAGTAACATTTTTTGCGCAAGCTACGTAGGACTTAGGCACGGAAGTCCATTATGCACGGATTTGTAAATCGGACTTAGTGACATACGTACGGTGGGGCATAATTGTCTTCCATACGTGCGTAATTTAGTGAAAGTGGCTGGGGGAGGCATTGAAATTAACTAATATGGGCGCGGTTTTTCATGTACGCACGTACAAAAGTAACTACACACGTAGAGTTAAGGTTGCCCTATAGACATGTAACTCACAGAAAATCCATCCGAGCAAGGAGAGTGTCATGGGTGTTGCCTTTACACACACGTGCCTATATTTGTGTACTTTATAAAAATGGATCTGTGAAGACGGCCCTGAGAGTGGGGAGTGGATCCTGATTTATGGTAAAGGAGCGTTTCCCATTTCTGGGCGATCATAAACCACTCCCTTTTTGTACTGTAGTATATGTACAGATGTCTCAGTACCAGGAGGAAATATGAATCCAGGTCAGTCCAGGTAAGGAATCCGACGGCGGGCAGGACAGAGCTGGGAGTGGATGTGCTTCCGCTTTGTGGCAGAGGGGGGATAAGATAAAGTGTCAGACATATGCTTTTCAGACAGAAACCTGCTTCACACCTCTGCATTTACGGACACCCCCTTGACAGTGATGGGAAAGGCTGCAGTTAAGAGTTACAGTTAAGGGAATGCAGTTGCTGCTACGAACATGCAGTTTACGATATAGAGACAGCCGACATCTTATTTTAGTCTGTCTCTTATTCTGAAAATGCGGTATTTTGAAAAAGAAAATGTATACTTTTTTTAGTTTAAGATTAGACCGCGGGGAAGGGAATCTTAGGGTTAGAATACAGGGAAGAGAGTCTTACTGCGGGGAGGGGAGTCTTAGGGTTAGGCTGCGGGGAAGGGAGTCTTAGGGTTAGGCTGCGGAGAGGGGAGTCTTAGGGTTAGACTACAAGGAGGGGAGTCTTACAATTAGGCTGCAGGTAAGGGAGTCTTAGGGTTAGGCTGCAGGGAGGGGAGTCTTAGGGTTAGGCTGCAGGGAGAGGAGTCT
>WWET01000615.1:270634-282151 GCA_011038615.1 Limnodynastes dumerilii
GGACAAGCCCTCCCCCCGCCTCCTCCTTACGCCTTCCCCGGCTAATCTAAATCCCTCCCCCTCACACTTCTACCTAATCACTCCCCGAGGCGACATTAGCTCACCTCCCAACTAAACTATGGAGGCAATCTACATACCTCACTGGTACGTAGATTGTGTAAATGACCTGATATGCATGCGTAGTAGATCATTTCAGAAAAATACGCACTTAAGAAGCACAAGCTTCTTAAGTGTAAATCAGGGCCTATATAGTTAATATATATTGTTTTTATTTTTGCAAAATGCTTATTGTGTTATGTTTAGAACTGATCATTAGTATACTTCAGTTCTATTTGAAAACTAAGATCTACCACTCTTTTGGCAGGGACAAGCCATCGGGTCCTCAGGCTTTTTAATTAAAAACTATGGACCGTATTTACACTTCCAATGGACTGGAAATTAACAAATGTTGCCCCTCTGCATAAAAGTGGAAGTAGGGAAGAAGCGTTAAACTACTGACCAGTGAGTCTCATATCAGTAGTAGGGAAACTGATGGAAACACTGTTACAGGAACACATTGTGCATTATCTTAAATCCAGTAACTTACAGGATCACAGGTTATCAACATCAAAGGTATTTCCTTGGCTCAAAGGTATTTCCTTGGCCCAAAGCTTGGCATCCTGTCAGGAGGGAGTCCTCCAGTATGGACAGTGTGTGTAGTAGGCCTGGATAGTGTCTTTTTTTATATTTTTGTTTTAGTATTTTTTTGTATTTTTGTATTTTTTTGTATTTTTGTATTTTTTTGTATTTTTGTATTTTTTTTGTTTTGTTATTTTATTATCAAAATAATCTAAATGGAAGACTTTGTTTTTATGTATGAATCATCTTTTGTTATTTTTTTTCTTAAAGCAGCCTCTGATGCAGACGCCTTTTCCTTTCCTCTTCCCTATCCAATTTCTTGGAGTCATAACGATCTAAATTTATGTAGTGGAGCATTCTATTTTCGCCCACCAACTCCCAAACATCTATTTCTGCCAATCCATTGATATATCTACGGGTAGGTCTGTTTTGCAAGGGTGAGAACTGGCGATACATTGCTGATTATTCTGTCTTCCCTGTAGAAAAATAAACTCTGTTAACCATGAGGTTCGTGGGTTTATATAGCCTCATGTCCCACCCACATGACCACACCCATACAGACACACCCATTTTTTTGAAAGTTGTGATTGGATGCATTGGAAACGCTTATTTGACCACACCCACAACATTTGACAATCCAGATAACAATTGCAAAGTTCAATATGTCATACAAATATAGGCACACCCATGACACATCAAGAAACCACATCACTACTGTTTATTAGTCCACAATTTATTAAAGTTAATAACTAAGGGCCACATCCAAACTTATTATGAGGCCCAGCAGCAGCAGCAGGGTTCTGATATCGGATCCCTCCCTCCTTGCTGTATCTACGCTTCTGTGCATGTCATCATATACCATTCCCCTCATTCATACAGTTCAGTTTCAGGGATCTGAGATTGTGGTCTGGATTCATGGTTGCATAGTTTTTGTCTTGCATACGTTGTTTTAAGAATTGAGCTAGAACGCATGTGTACTAGCTTATTTACGCTATCTACGTACCATTTCTGTACGTAGATTGCGTAAGTGCGGTCTTGGAAGGGACCATGCCCAATTGACTTTTGAAGGGACTACGCCCACTCAACCTTTGAAAGGACCGAGCCTAGTTGACCTTTGGAAGGGACCGTGCCCATTTGACCTTTGAAGGGACCACATCCACTTGACCTTTTAAAGGACCACGCCCAATTGACCTTTGAAGGGACCACGCCCAATTGACCTTTGAAGGGACCACACCCAATTGACCTTTGAAGGGACCACGCGCATTAGACCTTTAACGGGACCACGCCCACTTGACCTTTGAAGGGACTATGCCCATTTGACATTTGAAAGGACCACACTCCTTTGACTTTTGAAGGGACCGCGCGCCCTTACACAATTTGATTGAATAAAATGGACAAGCCCAAATGACATTTTAATAAAAATGCTATAACCCTGTGCCCTGACCACACCCAGTCTAGGGGACAGATTTACTAAGCTGTGGGTTTGGAAAAGTGGAGATGCTGCCTACAGCAACCAATCAGATTCTAGCTCTCACTTTCTTTTTACATGCTAGATAATGTCAGCTAAAATCTGAATGGTTGCCATGGGCAACATCTCCACTTATCCAAACCCGCAGCTTTGGTTTGTTTCTATCTGTTGACTGAAGATCACCTTGGATGCTTCCAAAAACAGAACTAGGGATCTCGTCTGAAAGACAAATATGACATACAATAAGAGACAGGTCCGCAAACCAAATGTACAGGTTATACAGCAGGGTTGTCGACTCTTACGAGACTCCCAAAATTCGGGCAGTTCTCTCAGTATCCCTGGAGATCTGGGAAAATCTCCCCAGACCCTTCAACCTGACCCATTCAAGTAGGTACAATATAATCCGCTCCTGAGTTTCCAACTGTCACATGGTTTAAATAAATGAACTGATATTTAAAAAACGATTTGCTTTTTCTACAAAGTTGGTTACCATAGTAACTGACATTTGGAAACTGAGAAGAGTATTTTGTACTTAAAGGAATGGGTCATGTTTGAGGGTATGATCTCACTCTCACAGTGGGCTTGAGGCTGTGGCTTCATGGTTTCATTTAGTGTTACTAGAGACAGGTAGGGACTTAGGACCGGATTCACAGATCTGTATTTACTACATGCGTGTTTTTACATCTGCACGTAGCAAGGTAACACCCATGACACTGCCCTCAGCCGGACGGGTTTTACGCCTCCATAGGGAACCCTTAAGTCTACGTGTGTACTTACGCGCGTATTTTACTTACGTATGTGCGTATTTATTTAACCATGCCCTCAAATGCTTATTTAAATGCTTCCCCCCACCCACTTTCACATAACTTCTACCGTCCGGAAAAATATCACGCCCTTCCGTACGTATGTCCCTAAGTGCGATTCACAAGTCTATGCGTAAATAATGTGCGTGGAAAAGGTTACGACGCATGCACAGTTAATTCACTCCTAAAATTATGCATGCAACCAAACGCAAAAACGAATCTGTGAATATGGCCCTTAATGACTCAAATTTTAAATATATATATATATTTTTTTTTTCCCCCCGAGTGCAGAAATACTTTTACACCTGATATTACTAAGATATTCCACCAAGAATATCAGGTAACAAATAAATAATATAAATAAATAAAATACTGTTTTTTGTTTTTTTTAATCAGAGTACATTTAAATATAACACTTCTTATTCAATTCACTGAATTACTTTACTGGTTACCCTAACTTTAGCCTGCGTAACAGAGTGTAATTACGCCCAGACCAAGGGTGTATTCTCTAAACCCTGCCCTCCCTGCCTCATCCCCCCCCCCCCAAGTGTCACACGATCGTACATCACGCGCCCCAAGTCCCTAGCGTGATTACAGTTAGCGTAGGCTTGGCACGCCCTCTCCACCGTAATTACGCTAGAGTAAGGGATGCCCGATCATAAACCAGGGTTTTTCCTAGTTACACCGGGCAACACCTGCCCGGCGCATGCGCAGATCAGCTAAACAGGACCAGCATACCATTAAATCTGTATACGCCACACTGATAGCCAAAAGATCCCCCTTGGCTGCCCTTCAAACATACACAACTTCACGTGGCCTAAGTAATTTTCGCCGAGGTGAATAATCAAGCACTCCGGATTACCATACGTACTGATAGTGTGATAACAAATGCAAGGAAACATTTCCTAACACAAGACCCTGATACCCCACCGATATATGTCCCATCCAGCAAGCTCAAGCGGTGCACCCTTCCGATCGGTAAAGAAATGAGCCCAAGGAATATATAAATGGCCAATGATAAGGCCAGCCCAGGGTAACCAAACCTGCAAGACAATAAGTACCAAACTGACTGATTAGATGCTAAATAATAGTAAACAAAAACAATACACCTGAAAACAAACCCCGTCCTAACAGCAGCCATGTCCTAAAAGCAAAAAGCAAGAAGGGGGTGGGGTTAGGGGGAGTCAAGAGAAAAACGGCACCGGAAGAGTCAGAGCAAAACCAATGGGGGTGAACAACTCCAAAACCTCCAGGGTGAAACCAGAGCCAGTCGGCCACCCCAAGAAGGAGGAAAAAAGGAGAAAATTCCCCCGTGCCCCCCATAAGGCAAGCGATGGCTAGTCTAGCTCGCCCTGACTCGAGTACTGTTAAAAATGAACTTATGAAATACCTTACCAATACCTAGGGAATAAAAAAAAATACTTATTTATAAGAATTCTGTTTTTTGGTGTTGTAATTTGACACAGCTTCCAGGCCTACCTGTGATGCCCATAAAAACAACTATCTGCTTCGTCAGGATACGTCATAATCTGTGCCAAGTAAAATTACTTATATTACTGTTTGTGCAGTTTGCGAGTAAATTTGTGCCATTAATATGGGCACTGAAGTACTAGTGCAAATTTAAAGAAACTGAAATGCTTCCTGCGCTCAAAATTCTAGTTCAGGACTTATATGTATAAATGTCTTTTCTATAAAAGTCAGTAAGTTACGTTGAGGTTCCATTGGAAAATGATATGTTCTATTTAATAAAGCAGATTTTAATTGACAGACAATGACACTTGGATAATAATTCTTACTGTATGGAGTCTTTAGTAGTCTATAATACTGTTGTCGGCAACTATGTTTAGTATAATTTCTCACTTGTTAACCAAAATCCTCTACACGAATAAAGCAATCCTGGGTTAAAATGAGGATAAGTTACAATGTTGCGACATATACTTGAATATAAAAATGATGCAGAGATTTCCAAAATAATAAAGTAAATCACAGTAAATAAAGCAATCCTGGATTAAAATACGTTTAAGTTGCAATGTTTAAACTTCAAAGTAAAGCCATAATTGGTCAGAGTTTTTTCTCCAAAAAAGATCTCTCCACACTTTGCTGAAGAGATAACAGTCTGATCGCGAATGGCAGTAATGTGCCGTGCACCCCCGCTTAGCAACGTGGTAAACAGACTCCGCTCTGTGTCTGAGAGTGAAGATGTTGCACTATACCTTAAGTCTCCGTTAGTCAGGCTCGTCTGCCCTCCATCTAGGGTTGGTGGGCTGTATTGGGATACGATATTCATGATTTTATTGATAATAATAAATAAAATGGTACTCACATTAAGGACAAGGTATCTACATATTAGACACCAAAAGCGCTATTTTTAAAATCACAATGGAACTTTTTAGGAACTGGCCAACGCGTTTCTACCTCTAGGAGGTCTTTTTCAAGGCTGAAGTATTGTTGATGGGGTAGTCAGGTACCTCTATAAGTACCCTCCTACCTATATCACATGATGGTGATAGGATTTTACACAAAATACAAGTCCATAAAGTCAATCATTTAAGAGACACAATGGCTAATTCCATAAATTTAAGAACAAATAAATATTAAAAGTGAACAAATAACAAATCTTATAGAGGTGATGATATGAAATACGTATAAAATTTGAGAAATATATGTAAAATATCCATAATTAGAAAATGATATTAAAAGCAATAAATATACTATCGACAGAGTTTTAAAATACTCTTCTATAGCTGTGTATATAAAGTATAAAAATAGAGCTAAAATTTACAGCGAGATTTTAAAAAAAGGCACTTGCAAAGAGAATTTCTTATTGTACATAAAAATGCTCTACGTAAAAGATATTTAAGATGCTATACGGAGCTATAAAAACCACTTAAGTTCGAAATCTGAGTTAAGGCCCATTGGCATTACAGTTTGTAATTCAAATATATATTTCATTTCGGCCCTGGCCAAGGTTTCTGGAGTGTCTTCTTTTCTCCAGTGTCCTTGTATTTTTTCTAGTCCCACCATCTTAGTTATGGCGGACGTGGAGCAATTATGTTCTGTTTTAAAGTGGGCTGATAGGGCATGATTGGGAAAACCTTTCTCTATGTTCTTTAGGTGTTCTCTCCATCTTATTTTTAATTGTCTCAATGTTCTCCCAATGTATTGTTTATTGCAAGTGCACTCAATTAAATATACCACATCCGTTGTAGAACAATTAAATATACCACATCTGTTGTGGAACAGGTTATGAAGCTTTTAATGGGATGTGTTTTTTGTGTTTGGGAAGATAAGACGGATTCTGTTTTCATTTCCTGTTTGGTATGTGTTCTACAAACTAGACATCTTCCACATCTAAAAAACCCGATTTCGATTTAATTTTGGTTGGTAAAGAAATTTCTTCCCTTAAGGCGCTGGAAGTGAGAACATCTCCCAGATTTTTAGCCTAGGCCTAATTAAATTCGTTAAAAGGGGGTTTCCTAGTAAAATAGTCCAATTTTTCTTAATGACCTTTTCAAATATTTTGTAATCCGCATTATATTGGGTGATAAATTTAAAAGACTCTGAATGGTCAGGCTGTTGGGTAGTTTTTGGTTCCAAAATTTTAGACCTATATAGCTCTCTAACTTTTTCAATGGAAGTGTGTAGATGCTCTGCCCCATAGCCCTTCTCCTCAAAGTGGTTTTTGACCACTTTGGCTTGGACATCAAACATCTCCACATCTGTACAATTTCTCCTAATCCTTCTAAATTCATTATATGGCACATTTTTTAGCCAATTGGGATGATGACAGCTGGTCTGCTAGATGTACGGATTACTGTCCGTGGGTTTGTTGTAGTTCTTTATTTTTATAGATCCCTCTTTTATGTAAATGTTAAGATCAAGGAAATTGATATTAGATGCACTCTTTTCCACAGTTAGACGGATGTTCCTAGTGTTGCTGTTAAGGTAACCAAAAAAAGTCTCCAGATGATCATTGGTACCTGTCCAAATGATAAATATATCGTCTATATATCTGAGATACACGGCCAAGTGGGGGAGCCACTCATTGTGGTTCCAGATCATATCTTCCTCCCACTTGGCCATAAACAAATTTGCGAAGCTGGGTGCCACTTTCGCGCCCATCGCGGTGCCCGTATTTTGGATATAGAAATCCTTTTCAAAATAGAAGTAATTATTAAGTAAGATAAATCTTATGCCTTCTAGTATAAAATCTTTATATTTCTCATCTGTCTCTTTTAAGAAGTAATCAACTGCCTTTATGCTCTCATCATGTTCGATGATGGTATACAATGATGAGACATCAGCTGTTACCAATATCATTCCTTCTTTCCACTCTGTGGTTTCTATTTTTCTAATTACCTGTAAGCTATCTTTAGTGTATGACCGTGTGGATTGTACTATAGGTTGTAACACGGTATCTAGATATTGTGATAGCCTGGGAGTGACAGAGTCGATGCCTGACACAATGGGTCTACCCCATGGGAGGGTACTTATAGAGGTACCTGACTACCCCATCAGGTACTTTAGCCTTGAAAAAGACCTCCTAGAGGTAGAAACGAGTTGGCCAGTTCCTAAAAAGTTCCATTGTGATTTAAAAAATAGCGCTTTTGGTGTCTAATATGTAGATACCTGGGGGTAGATCCAGAACTACGTGTGCCGTACGTTTATTCGCGGAGCGTATTTTCGTGTGCGTAAATTCGTTACACTCCCCTCGGCACACCCCTTGCCCGGGAGAAAGGACCGGGAGTCTGTGAGACTCTGCCTACAGCCGAACGGAGTGCAGAGATCGAAGACGCCAAGCGAATATCGTGTCCCAATACAGCCAACCAACCCTAGATGGAAGGCAGACGAGCCTGACTAATGGAGAATTAAGGTATAGTGCAACATCTTCACTCTCAGACACAGAGCGGAGTCTGTTTATCACGTTGCTAAGCGGGGGTGCACGGCACATTACTGCCATTCGCGATCAGACTGTTATTGATGATATCGTAGAGATCTCTTCAGCAAAGTGTGGAGAGATCTTTTTTGGAGAAAAAACTCTGACCAATTATGGCTTTACTTTGAAGTTTAAACATTGCAACTTAAACGTATTTTAATCCAGGATTGCTTTATTTACTGTGATTTACTTTATTATTTTGGAAATCTCTGCATCATTTTTATATTCAAGTATATGTCGCAACATTGTAACTTATCCTCATTTTAACCCAGGATTGCTTTATTCGTGTAGAGGATTTTGGCTAACAAGTGAGAAATTATACTAAGCATAGTTGCCGACAACAGTATTATAGACTACTTAAAACTGCATACAGTAAGAATTATTATCCAAGCGTCATTGTCTGTTAATTAAAATCTGCTTTATTAGATAGAACATATCATTTTCCAATAGAACCTCAACGTAACTTACTGACTTTCATAGATAAGACATATATACATATAAGTCCTGAACTAGAATTTTGAGCGCAGGAAGCATTTCAGTAACATTTCTTTAAATTTGCACCTTGTTTATGGGAATTGGAAATTGCTCATTTTACTGAAATCACCAGCAGCTTAAGATCTTCCGTGCTACTCTTACTAGCTGTCCTCTTGTATACAAAATAACTCACCATCCTTGGCATGTGCTGCTGGGAACATTAATATATTTAGACATTTACATACAACAGCCAATGAAGATGTAGCTACACACCATCAAAACATATACAGGGACACAACAGGGTACTAAAGAATTGGACAGCAACCCTGCTGTAATAAACGGGCTGCCCCAATGCTTAGGATGAAAATTTTAAATGCTGGAACTGAAACACAAGATACAGTTCAACACCTTCTTGCATTAACAGAAAATGAAGTGAAACCAAGGCACTGTTGGCAAGGCTCTGCTCTGTTGTTTCTAGGTAGAAGAAAGACAGCATGTTGGGCAAATGAGAGCCAAACATGTCAATTTTTCTAAATGCCCAATAACTAACACAACTGCATTTTATTCAAAAGTCCAAGAAAAACTGGATATTTAGAACACAGCTTAATTTATTATGTAGAAAAAACTCAACTGGCTGTATAAATGCAAACACTATTTTAGATTCCAGCTGAGTTTGAGCGTGATCATAACCAAAAATTGTATTATCTAAACCAGCGGTTCTCAACCTTTTTTGCAGAGTACCAGTCACTCACTACAAAATCATGTTAGGTATTTTTTATTTATTTTCCACTTTGCATATCATGTAGACAGATACCCATGACCCATATATATTTTTTCAGGGGTTTCGTTGTCATTTACACAATTTTACAGTGATTTTAAGGAGCATTTTCTACATATGTCATTTAGCCCCCAAGATATTTGATTCATTATGTCCTTGGTCATTTGGTAGTGTACTTCCTTACAACTTTTTCCGGTTGCCTTAAGTACCACCTGACAGTGTTCCAAGTACGGTTGAGAACCCCTGATCTAAACTAATGCTGCTACAATACATGCAGTGTCCAAGAAATATGTAAAATCCTTGGTAAACCTGTATATAGTCAGGAAATATGAAAGGCGAAAACTGAGTAAATTTACTATGCAGCAGATACTAAATTCAATAATTACGTGTGTCAAACAAAATCAATAGCCCTGTAACTAGGGATGAACACCAGTACAAATTACGTATTGCAATATATTGAAATAAATATAGCAGACTATCTAAGCACCAGACCATCCTGGAATGTGGTGAATAGTGGATAGATAGATATTCATTGTCATTTAGGCACCTGAAAAATAAAAATAAAAATGAGGGCGCTTCAGCAGTTGAAATCCGAAACATTTTTTGAAATGTCAACAATATAATACAGAGAGAAGATGACCAGTCTAAGCTCACTTGCGGACAAATGTTAGTAACACAACTGAGGATATTAGTGTGACCTACTAAACGATGTACAAGGTTTGATAACCTTCAATTCATGATTCATAAAATAAAGACAGGCATTGGGAAAGAAGACAGACCCTCTAACTATACACAATATTGGCGTTAAAAACCATTAAAAATGGGCAATCATAAATAAACTTATCATTTAAGCTATAAACAGCATTACCATGAAGCGCTTACGTTCATATGACTAGAAAATGAGTCAGCTCTTGAAAGCACCATAAAAGTAAAGCAACTGCCATATTTGAAAACCTTGCGCAATTAATGGGAAGTGCAAATTACCATCCAGATGCACACCATGTTGAATAGTGTGCATGTTCATTCACCTCTCCCCACCCCACCCCCAGATTATATCTTCCTCGGATAATACAGAATAAAAGATCTCATAACTCTCCCCAGATTTTAAAGTGTGAAAGACTGTTTACCTTCCCTTAGCCTGTATAGAAGGATAGACCTTATACATTCTCCTACATCATATAGAACATGGTTACTGACTCTCCCGGAATCCTGGGAGATCTCCCGGACTCCCGGGAGAGGACCCTTTTCTCCCGGAGACAATACAATGTCCGGGAATAGTATTATTTACAGATATGATATAAAGGCATGAAAAAAGAATAAAAATTCATAATATTCCAGCAAAACATAACAATCTTCTTTACAGCACAAATATACAGGTGAAACTCAAAAAATTAGAATATTGTTTAAAAGTTCATTTATTTCAGTAATTCAACTTAAAAGGTAAAACTAATATATTATATAGACTCATTACATGCAAAGTGTAATATTTCAAGCCTTTATTGGTTTTAATTTTGATGATAATGGCTTACAGCGTATGAGAACCCCAAAAGCGAAATTTCTCAAAATTAGCACATTACATGAAATAAAAAAAAAAGGGTTTTAAATACAGAAATGTCAGTCCTCTGAAAAGTATAATCATGCATATGTACTCAGCACTTGGTTTGGGCCCCTTTTGCACAAATTGCTGCCTCAATGCAGCGTGGCGTGGAGGTTATCAGTCTGTGGAACTGCTGAGATGTTATGGAATCTTCACACTGGACTTCAAGCACCTGGGATTGTGTGCCTCTCCATTCTTCCACCAGACTCTGGAACCTTGGTTTCCTTTCTCTAGCCCAGGTAAGATGCTTCTGACGTTGTTTGTTGTTCAGGAGCGGATTGACAAGAGGAATACGTCATTTGAAACCCATGTCTAAGATCTGTCTGGGTGTGGTGGCTCTTGATGCACTAACTCTAGCTTCAGTCCACTCCTTGTGCAGCTCCCACACACTTTTGAATGGCCTTTTACTGACAACCCTTTCTAGGCTATGGTCATCCCTGCTGCTTGTGTACCTTTTTCTTTCACACTTTGTCCTTCCACTTAACTTTCTATTAATGTGATTTGATACAGCACTTTGAGAACATCCAACTTTTTTTGCAATTTCCTTTTGAGGCTTTCCCTCCTTGTGGAGGGTGTCAGTGATGCTTTTCTGCACAACTGTCAGGTCAGCAATCTTCCTCATGATTGTGAATTCTACTGATCCAGACTGAGAGACCATTTAAAGGCTCAGGAACCCTTTGCAGGTGTTTTGGAATCATTTGTAGGCCCTTTGAGTGTAATCACATTATTCTAATTTTGTGAGATTTAGATTTTGGAGTTTTCATAAGCTGTAAGCCATAATCATCAAAATGAATACAAATAAAGGCTTGAAATATCTCACTTTGCATGTAATGAGTCTATATA
>WWET01000615.1:297097-318042 GCA_011038615.1 Limnodynastes dumerilii
GGGACCTTTCCCCAGGGGGAAATCGTCCCGTTTATCGGCAGCCACATGCTGGGAGCGATAATCGCTCTAGTGTATGGCCAGCTTAAGGGAAACTATTATAAAACAACTCTGGCCATACACTAGAGCGATTATTGGCCCAATCACCCAATTAGCGGGTGATTGGTCAAATAATTGCTGTTAGTTAATGGCCAGGATCAGTTTTGCAAATGCCAACTAAACTTACCAGAAACGCTGTCAGAGCAGAATAGAGTAGAAGAGAGCCCTGGCCACCATCTTCTGATAGAATTATCAGTTCCAGCAGGAGTTGTGTACGGAGCCGATAACAGGACCATTCCCTTGCAGGAAATCCTCCCGTTTATCGGGCCGCCCCCTGCTTGGACTGATAATCGTCCTAGTGTATGGCCAGCTTTAGTCTTTCCAATCCTAACAGACTTTGAAAGAACTCAAATAAATTATCAGTGGGATATTACTAACACCAAACCCCAAACTGAAGCTAATCAGCTTATATGGGTAATCTTCAATAATGCATTTATCTGGTGTCTCTTTAAATTGTCTCTGGAAAGTGCTAGCATAACTGATCATTTTCCCGATAGAGGGCACATTTATAGGATAACAGAATGCTAATAAGATAACTAAAATCACACATAACAAAACAAAATGAAAGTCATACATTAAAGCTATGGTATATTTATATTCATTAATCCAAACAGTAAAATATAACTGAATATACAGTATATTAAATGTATTAGATTATTATCGATCGACAGGATTTTAGACTGCTTTGTCGACATTCCAACAAATTGGTCCAGCATTCACACTATACAATTTTGAAGATGATAATTTTTTGGCGTGTACCTGGCTTAAATGAGATCAGGCATTTTATTTGACTCCAGAAAAGTAAAAGTTATTCCTGACAAAAAAAGTAATCACCAAACTACAAGCAGACAGCATGGAATCATGTACCCTGCTGTTTCTTCAACAAAAGATAAGGAAATTAGGCTGCTTATTACAAACTGTTATAGGCTTTGAACCTACAATTCAGCCTACATCAGGACAATTAGGAATCAGTTTGTTGTCCATATCAGTCAGGGCGCGTGGTAGAGAGAACCATACGTTTTTGGGGAAGAGTAATAATACTCCTCTTCCAGGCATTTTGTTCCTGAGCTTGATAGCTACTGTCACAAGTCCTGTTAACAACATTTGATGTGTAATGTCCCTGTATTATATCAGCAAGGAAATGGTGTGTGGCGCCAGCATATGTCAAACAATAATTTAGTATTAGAAATGTAAGACTATGGTGGTATAACTAGACTTTAGCTTTCATTTCATAATAACTATTGTTGATTACAATGAACAGCATCTAAAAAGCCATAACCTCTGGTTAGGAAATGAAATCCAATGTTACAATAAATTTATGCACATAGCTTTTAACAAAAAGGTATAAAATTGATAAATCTAAAACTAAACTCTGAAGCAACTTGAAATGTAAATAGCATTTGTTTCAGAAATCCATATCTATATATTTTATTTTACCAATTACCAGTAACCAATTGTGCAATGTATTCCATCAAGATCATATTATTGGTGTCGTTCCAGAATTACATAAGACAGGGGACTTTCGCAACCCTCTTGCGTAAGACCCCTGAAAAGTAACATCAGCGCATGTGCACACCAGATGTTATGCTATGGATCTCCTACCACGTGGAACGAAGAGGGCTTATTCTGCTTATTCGGCTAATCCCCAGGGATAGGCATGCTAATGAAGGGCTGGGGGCAGCAATGAGAAGTTCCGCGCAGATCTGAGAAGTTAAGGTAGGGTTCTGCACATGGAAAACACATGGAGATCTGGATCAGGTCCATGGTTTGCAGATTGATGTCAGTGAACTGTATATTTTATATGAGTGTGGGTCCCCGTTGCAACCGGCCCTATTTCGATAGGGCCATTCGCTCCCAGCCAGTTCTGAACTGATTGGGATATCGATTGCTTATGCCTCGATGAGGCATAGCAATCCTTTCCCCCAGAGCACCGAACACGATGCTCTGAAAGGTAAGTAAGCTTTCCCCAACCCACTCTCTAACCCAAACCCTAAGTCCTGCTCCCGCAGCTTAACCCTATGTCCCCCTCACAGTCTAACCCTAAGCCCCCCACCCCCNAATTCAGAAAAAAATTCTGAATGGATCCCTCATTCGAAATGCGATCTTTTATTTCTTTATTTATGTAAAATGGCATTGTGTAAAATGGCATTCATGGTGTAGACCACTGGTTTTTTAATCTTTCAATTTCTTTCAAGCAATTTCCAGTTTTCTTTCATATTCCATGCCCAATTTACCTCAGTCTTTTGGAGACTCTTAAATGTTAAAATTATATATAATAAAAAAGGGAGCAACTTAAGACATGCATTCAAGTTGACATATAAAAGCGGTGTGAAAAGGAACATACAAAATAGTTACAAAGGCAAAGGCACAAAACAGTCAAGTTTGTTTATAATGCAGGCTATAGATCAATCATCAGCCAGCAGCTACACAGGCTTATTCATGCAAATTAATTTTGTAGTATTGGCACAGAAAAGACCCCTCATTCAAAGCCTGCAACTTCCGCCGTCTGTTGGTCCACTAGCCAAAAGTGCTATGAAAAACATACACTGCTGGAATAGTATACATAAGGAGACATTTCTGAGACGCTGTCACCAGTAAGTGAACCGTGTGCCTTTTCCCAGGACACCAGAGCACAAAGAATGAACCTGGGGGTTAAATGGGTCATTAGCAAGAGAACAATATAGGTCGCTCCAGATTTA
Organism: Limnodynastes dumerilii; assembly: GCA_011038615.1. Lineage (NCBI taxonomy): Eukaryota > Metazoa > Chordata > Amphibia > Anura > Limnodynastidae > Limnodynastes > Limnodynastes dumerilii. Next base: position 299,893 of record WWET01000615.1, read on the forward strand.
ATTAAATTCCAATTCTACCAAAGAATAAAATAGAGCAACCAGTTCTCACAGCAGGAAAACAAGAAGCTTATCAGCATGGTGATGTATCTGGGATACCGGGCGTACAGATGGCCATATCAAATGGTGCCAAAATACCCATGCTAATTAATACCACAAGACAAACCTTAGCTTTTTTTATGTTTTCATACTGGACTTAATGGCTGAGTTTTGATTCTTTTTGTAGGCAGAATGCTTTACAACCATAACTGCTGGTATAGAATGGATGAAGCTGGAATATTATTTCATGTATCCGATAGTGATTAAAACTATGCTATGTAAATGGTTTATTATTGTATTATCTATGTAATAAACTTATACAGAAAACAATGGGATGCACACATGATGCATATTATAATTAGCAAAACACAAGCTTTGTTTGTCAGCCCCTATAACACAGCACACAACACTGACCATGCTGTTTAGAGGAGTGAGGACACAAGCACCATGGGGGTCCGTATGAATTACATCTTCAGATTAACCTTTACAGCTAATTAAAAGTGGTAAATAGAACCACATCCTACAGCTACAGAGGATTAAGGATTAAGAGGTGCCACTCTAGTAGACATTTTAAGCTTGTGATCCCTGTTATCCACCTGCTCTGTTTGTTACTACCCATTGTTGTTTCATAACAAATGTTTAAAATACATCCCTTCTAAATATGATGGCACTATATATAAAAACCTGTTAATAAATAAATAATAAATAAAAAGAACTGTCACTGGATATCTCCAAGAACTGGATGCTTTTTGCGTCTGTGCTTGATACAATTGCACTGCTCACATCTGGATCCGCATGATCCAGAGTTATGAGGCAATGGGGGTATGCAACCTACGTAACGAAACGCTACGTAGATAGTGTAAAATAGTTACTACGCATGCGTAGTAGTTATAATCGGAGAAATAGGCACGTGAGTAAAAAATTTCGGTCCAAGGGTATTATTGCATTATATGTGCACTGCAATATTCAGTCTTGTGGTAATTTAACTGAAGAACTTTGGCCCTGATTCACACTTAAGAAGCACAAGCGGACATTGCACGGTTAGATAAGGTAGCCCTATGGCACTCGTAAGTGCGATAAGGTACCTAAATACGAGGGGCGGGCTAGGGCCTGGAAGAGTAAATTAGGTGTGGATCTGTCCACCCCTAACTCACTCTTAACTGTGAATACGAGCCTTTGTTATTAGTATTTACAAAGCTGTTCATAAGCTTTCTTCAGGATTCTGTTTTTCACTGGAGGATTTTTGCTTATTTTGCCTTGTTTTTTATTTGTTTGTTTCCTTTTTTTTTTGTTTATTTTTTCGATTTGGACCTTTTTTGACTTTGGTTACTTTATAGCCTTTTCTCTATATTGAACCTAGAACAGCTGTTCACCCAAGTGTTATACATTGTTTCATGTGTGTTTTGCATTCCTTCCACATAGCTTTTTTGTATAAAAGTAAGCCTGGAACTCAAAATCACAAAGAAGATGGCTGCAGCAGAGAATTGGCTGAAAATTCTCAATCTAGCACAAGAATAGATCTTTTAAAACGTATAGTACCTTTAAAACATGTTTTTCATTGTGTATGGTCCTTTAAAGGCTCATGAAAATGCAATGGAGGATTTGCAGGATCAGCAAATTAGGTAAAAAATAACCCAAAACTGTATTTCCAGCATTATACATTTTCCTCCATTTTCTCTGCTGCCATCTGGAACATAAATAACAATAAATATAACATATACAACGGGAGGCATTTTTAATTACACTAAAGGCTATGACTTGGTTGTGTGATTAAGCGTCTCCATATTTGTATTTAGTTGTTTTGTCTACACTTAGTATTAATTATTAAGGAACTCTTGTCATGTCGCAGTCAGCACCAAGGAAATGCAAGCTGGGTTCTCACCACTGACAGAACCCTTGTGATAAGCTTAGTCCTTGAAGCATTTGCTCAACTGGAAATGAAAACAAATGGAATCCATTAAACGCTGAACTCTGGTCAGTAATATCAGTAAAGAAGCATTTTGAACAAGGTTTTAAGTAAAAAAAAGGTCATCAATAGTTTCCTATTTTCAGAATGCTAGATTGTAAAACAGCAAAGTATCTAAATCAACATTTCAACAACTTCCAATATCCTTTCTAATACAACCCCATTACAGGGGCCACAATTTCCAAGTCATGCTGCACAGCCCTAATGAAGAAGACTATAAGATCCTCTTTATTTGAGTAAGTAAAACAAAATAGACAAATAAAACAATCGATTAGTTCTATAGTCCTAAAAAAGAACGACAAGCCCAGGGGGTTGGATGTAGAAGTCCAGAAGACAAAATACCATCAGCCACAGGTTAAAGCAAAGAGATGGAGCTCAAAAATAAGGGGCTGTATTCAAAGATCCTTTTTGCGTGGAATTCTGTGCGTATTTTTAGGATCGGTGTAACTGCGCATGCGTAGTAACTTTATTCTATTTACGTTGAATTTACACACGGAAGTCTATTGGGTACGTACTTGTGAATTGCACTTGGGAACATACGTGTGGAGGAGCGTGGTTGAAATACATACAAAGTTACGTGAAAAGTGGGTGGGGGGCATTTAAATGACCATTTGAGGGCACGGTTAGTTACATACACATGTACGTAAGTATTATGCGCACATAAATGCACACATAGAGATAAGAGTACCCTATGGAGGCGTAAGCCACGATAACCCGTTCGTGTGAGGGGAGTGTTATGGGTGTTGCCTTGCCACGTACATGCGTGTAATTGCATACCTTTAAGTTACAGTTCTGTGAATACGGCCCACGATCATTAAACTGACATATTTTGGACTTATGCCCTTTCTCTAAGTAGTGATGAATGGTCGTCCTGAAGGGGCATAAGAGGGATGACTCAGAGGTGAGTGTATGCCAGCTTGTGTAGCTTTGCCCTTTGCATGTTTAGAAATGATTCAGACCCAAATGGAACACTAGCTGTGACCACTTGCGATCTAAAGAGCATGTCATGGGAGGGAGGCACGTAGTCAAAATACAGCAAGCGTGTGCTGCCACAAATCCCATTCTCCCGATGACTGGTTTACTTAATGCACGCTTTCCAAAATTCCCTGGACAATGTCAGACAAACCTACTCTCAATCTCTCATTTCTGATAATGTTATCCTTGACTCTAAAATTACCTTTATGACCCACAAACAATCTGTATCTAAATCCTGTTTCATACATTTCCACAAAACACAAAAAACTACAAAAACTAATTCGCATATTAATCATCCGTGCATGTTTTTACAATAAGATAAATTGCGCACACCCAGAACCCATATATACGCAGAAACCATAGCTGACTGATTCACATACACGGACTTAGGACTCAGACTTGACTAATGCAAGCATTGGCATGGAATGAGTTCTGCATGCATGGCTAGAGGGGCAAATGAGTTGCACACAGGTTACTAATGTACAGTATGGGTGTTCCAACAGAGTTAGGACTGATTCACAAGTAGGAGAGCCTTGCGTAAACTAACATATGCATTGGAAAAGTTAAGGTATCCTTCAACCTCTCGTAAGTTAATGAACCATATTGTTATCTGTGAGGCCATGCATCTTCTCTAAAGCTGGCCATACACTAGAGCGATTATTGCTCCCAGTGTGTGGCTGCCGATAAACGGGATGATTTTCTCCTGGGGAAAAGTCCCGATATCGGCACCACACGCTAGATGAGGCTGGGGGGCGATAATCTCTGCTGGAGAGCCTAGTCTCTCTCTGATTGGCTGGGTCTCCTGTCAATCTTGACAGGAGACCCATACAGCCAGCTTATTGGTTGGCTGCAAAAGAAAAAATTATCAATGGGAGAAAAAAATCACACTGACAGGCTGCTGCGCTGTGTCCTCTCTCGCTCTGTCTGGATATACAACGCTGTATACCCAGACAGATGGAGAGAGGATACAGCACTGCAGCCTGTCAGTGTGTGGGGTTCTACAACGCTCTACCCTCTCTCCCTCTGCCTGGGTATACAGCGCTGTATACCCAGACAGAGGGAGAGAGGACACAGCGCTGCAGCGCTCTGCCCTCCCTCCTTCTGTGTTAAATGTCTGTTCAGCAGTCATCTTACATAGAGGGAGAGAGGGCAGAGCACTAGGTACTTCCAAAAATCGCAGCTAGGGTCTGATTATCATTCAGGAATTCCAAAAGATGAGATAATCAGACCCTAGCATTTTTGGATGGTTTTATCGCAGTTTACAAAAAAATCTGCACCATACACTAGAGCGATATTTGGCCCAATCCACGATAATTGTGCGTTTGGGCCGATAATCGCTGTAGAGTATGGCCAGCTTTACTTAATCCAGGCCACACCTGCTGCGTGTTTATAATCAATGGATGTGTGTTTTAAATGAAGAATAAAGGCATGTTTATTTAACCCTATGCTGATTTTCCATTTTGTGCAAGACTTTAACCTTGTAAAGGTGCCTTATTTGTTTTTTGTTTTATGTACATTACATTTTGTGAACAAACACAATTACATTTAAATTTTCTATAGGCCGGATTCAGAGCTCCGGCCGCAATGCAATTAAGGCCGGAGTTCTGCGAAAAGTGCTACTGCGCATGCGCAGTAATTTTGGAACGTAATCTACATTACTTCTTGCAACGTAGATTGCATACACGCGGTTTTAAAGACCAGAACCACTTCTTAGAAGTCCGCAGAGGTCCTCATAAAAAAGATAAAAGGAAGAATTGTTTAAATTAAATAACACAATTTATTTAAACAATAATAAAACAAAATGGAGGTTTAAAAACGCTCCTAACGAGTACTAATAGCAACAGGAAGTCCGTACCCTGCGGCTGTAGATGGTAGGCTGCATCAGGCTCCCACTGATGGATGTATAACCCTGGAATCGTCCGTGGTGGAAATTTCAGAGGGGGACTGGAAAGAAGCCCTCGGATCACTCCTTGCGCTGTGGACTCGTCTGATCACTGCTGACGCGTTTCAAGGGGGTCGCCTCTTTCTCAAAGACCACACGTCAATTCTTCCTTTTATCTTTTTTATGAGGACCTCTGCGGACTTCTAAGAAGTGGTTCTGGACTTAAATGTTTTTTATGATTACTTTATGCACACCTGTTGTTTTTTAGTTTTTCATTATTCACATAGTTATTTTCCTCTACACAGCGCTATTCAAAAGGTCTATTTTTCCTATTATTTTCAATTTGTGAGGGTGTAGGACCCTCATCAGTCCTTTTGTTTTTGGCAGCAGTGTTTAGCGCAGCTAACTCTAAAATTCCCTATTTTCTAAAGTTGTCAGAGAAGTTGGCAGCTAAAGACAGCATTCAGTATTCCATTTATGAGTGCTAAGTGCCATATATAATTCTATAGGGTCCAGCTGGAACTTCTACCCCTGCCCACATTCCCCTGCTTCCTCTTTAAGATCTTCACTGGAACTGCAAATCTTTACTAAAAAGTCACAATGCTACATTTTCTTTTTTTTGTGTGACTGGATTATACAGAGCATTAAGCACTTTTACCATACAAACCTGGCTGCTCTGTTGTGTGATATATAGGGCTTCTGTCATTGTATCAAACCCCAATTACATATAGATTTGTAAGCTTGTGAGCAGTGTCCTCTTAGGAAACCAATCTGCTAATAATTGTAGAGTGCTATGTAATAAAAAAGCACAATATAAAATCCTGTTCCAAAATAATAAATACCAGAATCATATACATATCACGCCATCCATAGATTGTTAACCGTTTGCTACTTAGCTCATTATGTGCATACCATGTTCATTTGACAATTCTCTAATCTGCCTGCAGAAATCTCATTGCAGCGACTGCTCTTGCAATGTGGATTGGCTTATGGTTTCTTTACACAAGTTACATGTGATCAGTCGTTAAATACCAGTCACATTTTTGGCTCTTGAAGAAATCACAGACTGAAGAAAGCTGGAAAACATGTTTTGTAAGATGGCCTAATGAATATTAAGAGAAGGCATGTTTATCAAAATCAACCGCTTAGTAATAGTTGGGAAAAAAGCCAGGAATATATTAAAGGGGGAGAACGCCTGAACAACTCCGAGGCATTACGATTTACATTGTGGCTCATCTACTCAAGTAGGAAAGCCACCATTACATATTGTCATGTGTAACATATTTAACAGACACTCATTATACAAAAAAAAAAGACATTTATTCATATAGGGCCGTATTCAGAATTCCATTTGCAAACACGATTGCAAATATGCGCACGCACGTAGCAAGGACACCCATTAAAACCCCGGTCACTCCCCTTGCTAATCCGTGCTCACGTAGACTTACACCACCATAGACCACCTCTATCTTTCATTTCATTCTTTCATTTAATCGCGCCCACTTTCCTTCATTTAAATGCATCGCTCCGCCCATTTTTACTTAATTTCTCCCGTGCGTATATTTGCGTTGCATATCCGGACGTATGTACCCACGTGCGTATCATACGTCCATCCGTAAGGCACTTTCATGCGTATAGTCTACGTCAACAACGTACAAAAAGTTACTCCGCAAGCGCAGTTGAAACGTGCCTAAAAATACGCACGGGAGTCGCCGTGAAAACGGAAGTCTAAATACGGCCCATAATGTGTGTCATTTTATATTAAAATAAAGTATCATGAACATTTTAGTTAAGAATACTAATTGACAAAAAGAAAATAAAAAACAAACCAGTAATCACAAAACTGGTTGGTTACAAGATGAATACACATGACACTACACTGGCACAGCCATGTGACGTTTTCTAAAACTCCCTCCCCCACCTCACCCCCACACACAAATTTTCACCCTGCCACACAGTAGCTGACCCAGGCCTGACACCTAACAATTCCTAAAGCACAGTGATGACAAAGCAAGTGCTAATTATGCTGTGGGTTTGCTTTTTAATGATAGAAGTTCTTCACAGGATGATCAATCAAAAATGTTGAGCAAATGACACATTATAAAATGATAAATATTCCAATGAGCACATATTACAAAATTGGAATTTCTTTGGATTTATACTTCATGAAATAAACCTTTATCTTTACAGAGAGCTTTTAAACCAATCAATATACATTCCAAAACTCACAAATCATATAAAACTATCTATAAAGTCATTAGTCATATCATAGAATTAGAATGAGCAGATAACATTGCATTAATAAATCAATCATCAGAATTCATTTATTAACTTTTTCACAAGACGACAACAAATCATACGGAGCATATACAGGCAAACATCGCTAAATCTCTGTGAAATCTGGGTCGATGGCTGAGGGGTGTTAAGATATGTAAAGAAAAACCTCCTACCTTCCCAGAGACTTAAATTTAAAGTTGATTATTTTCTCTATCGCAATCAAATTACACCTCTGTCTTTTTATTTTTATCATTTTAGTGTATGTGAACGTCTGGGTAGTATGGAGGCCGCTTAGCAAACTCTCACTGTATTATGAATATACCTCCTCCCTTCCACATAGTGGAAAAATCTTCTCTCCTGTACTTCCTCGCAGCCCAATTAAAATCTGGATCCAAATCCCATAGATTGGTAGAAAAAATCATTTTGTAAAATTGAGCGCTTTCCAGTCCATCATTATTACTCTTTTTCAATAAAGTTCGAAAATATACTACAGCAATGCAGAATACTTGTGAGTGACACGATTATCAATCATGACAAAATAATATACATATTCTATTTTCTCCCTTATATTTAATTTAAACTTTCACAAATCCTATTTTAAACATTTGCAAATGAAAAGTATTTTTTTTAAAATCCTTTTTTTAAATTTTTTTTTTTATAAATTGGGTCTTTTCACATGAAGAAAAAAATGTTCTCTCTACCAATAAGCCTAGACACCATTTTTCCCCTAATCTACCTCCATAAATTAGTACAATTTCCATAAGTACAATTTCCTACTTTTATGACTGAAAAACTTGATGCAAAACATGTCCTGACTTGCCCAATCCCTCCTATCAGCAAATGTAAACACATTTACTTGCAAGGTCATAGAAGGATGTATTATATGTATATTCAGTAAACCTTTGTTATGTGCATAAAAAAAGTAAAAATTCTGGGCTCTCGTTAGAAAGCCAATTTCACTTCATTTTGAAGGAATAATGCCCATTTTCAAGTGAAAACAGGCATTACCGCTTTAAAATTAAGTCATTCTTATTTACAAAACATAAATCGCCATGGAAAACTGCTGTTTCCATAGCGATCCATGTACACCTCACTCATCTCCGCCGGCCCATTCTTATGAATGCGGACCAGCAAATCAATATATTTATGAAAGGGCGGAGCGGTATTTCTCACTCCGCTCAGAGCATAAAAATAACAAAATTTGACCACTAGAATATAATAATAATAATAATATTATATGTATGTAAAATAAAAGAAAGAAAATATTTTTTATTTCTGTGTACACAGAATGTATGTGCTTGTGTTACACAGAAGTGTATTTGTGTAACAAACGTTTTGTATTTGTGTGTTTGACACAGAAGTTATATATATTTGTGTGACAACAATTAAGTATGTGTATTTGTATGTATGACAACAGTTATATGTATTTGAATGTATTTGTAACAGTAGTTGTGTGTGTGTGTGACAATAATTTTGTATTTGTGGGAGTGTGTGTCAGTCAAGGTCTCTTTTCTGTATTGCATAATGCGGGAGAAATGCGTTGCTCCAGGATTCCAGATCAGATGCGGCAGGAGAAGGTAGTGAGCCCCTACAAGGTAGGTTGACTATAGATAGGTGTGATTATATGTTTTGCAGTTGTTACTCATTTTATCATTTTTCAGTTACCAGTATTTTCATTAACAAATTTCAGGACGACTAAGGGAAATGTGGTTTTACTGTTAATCACAACTATAGAGTTAATTTGAATTTAATAAAGAAATCTTCTGAATTCTATTTTGTATTCTTTCTTTATTAGCTGAACAATTCTGGGCTCTTATCAGAATTTATTTTATTGGTGCCAAAAGTACAAAGCCTTTAATTTAATTAAACTAATTAAGCTAATCTGGGCTCTAGACTGTTCATGTTACACATATTTTCACTCTTCCGAGTTTTTTTTATCATGATGTTTAAGCTGTGTACATGCCTATCCAATTATCAGTCATATACCAGTCATACCTATCCAATTATCAGTCATATCTCTCCAATTATGAGTCATATACCAGTCATACCTATCCAATTATCAGTCATATACCAGTCATACCTATCCAATTATCAGTCATATACCAGTCATACCTATCCAATTATCAGTCATATACCAGTCATACCTCTCCAATTATCAGTCATATACCAGTCATATCTCTCCAATTATCAGTCATATACCAGTCATACCTCTCCAATTATCAGTCATATACCAGTCATACCTATCCAATTATCACAATATTTCTTCTTATGTGTGTAGTTATACATGCATGCATAGTAGCTCGTATAACTATGCACGTAAGAAGAAATATTCTGAAGTGAGAATCCGGTCCAGTGTGTATGCAACTACAACTGTCCAACTTTTTTGGCAGTCTTCTGTGCAACAAAGGCAGATATCTGTGCAGTATTTATGAGCTCACGAGTGTTTAATAAGAGATTTGTCAGTAGAGATGACGATCTCCGCTCTGCTGGTAAACTGGTATAGTGTGTACACGTGAATCGGCATGCTCATATGGTCAATTGTCAGTAAAATTTTAAGAGCCCTTGCACCTCATGTATGAATGCACAGGTGTGTCACAGTTGAGGGACGTTAAAGTCATGTCTCTTAAGAGATTTAGATCTGCCTTAAGGATGTAAACTTCACTGGCGCAAAAATATTCTACAATGCCAAGACCAACGACCGCTTTTAAAGAAGACTGAAGACCTTCTCTTCAGCCACAGAGGGAGTTGAGGGGATCCTTATTATTTTCTTTACCAGCCTGGGCCACTGGAAGCATAAAAGGGTCAACCCACAGTGTGGGTTACCGCCACCATGATTCTTTTCAGTCATAGGTTAGTTGACACCAGGGATGTTTCTGAAACATTTAGACCAAGCCCTAAGATACGTGTTCACTTTTACTTGCTAAAACAGTATATAAATGGACCTAAAATGCTGAATAAACGTGCAGTTGCCTAGGATTTACCAAAACAGCAGGTATACATTCATAAAGTGCAGTAAATATGTAATTCCAAAAGTTCTAATTCACCATAGATTATTGTCTTTGGTCTGTTCAAAGTAGTAAACGGATGTTCACAGTTATAGATTAATAAAGTACAGTTTGATTCAGTTGTTCAGCACTCATGTAAAATAATGCAAATAATTCTCCAGTATTAATACACTTCGCAGAGGTGTGGTACCTGTGGTTTAACTATTTGGCAAGATTTGTATATTTGTATATCTTTCTTTTGCAGGACTGTCGGTGGTGTTGGTGAATGTTTCCTATGTGTGGTGAGATTACTAAAAGTGGAGATGTTGCCCATAGCAACCAATCAGATTCAGACTTTAGTAAATCTAGCCCGTGGAGTTTATTTCATGATGTCTGAGCAATTTATTTTCTTCTCAAGATCACTCTTACAAATAAATGTTTCATAATGTTGTTATTTGTTGGCTGTTTATATCTGCTTAATTATATTTCATCCCCACAAAAGAGACCAAAAAAACGGTCTGCATGTAGTGCAATTAAATCCAATTAAATTGTCAATTTATTAAGGTAAAACAAAGAAGGCAGTGCAGCATTAATTGTAAAAGCAGAAAATAAAATGGCCGAAAAAGAACAAATCACAGTAAAAGAATAATAAAAAAAAAACCCAGAAGGGATATGAGCTCCGTATCAGATGCTAAACAGGAGATGTTTTCAAGGTCCTTCCTTGAAAAAGATTCATTCAAAACTGATTGGCGGCTCAGACCAGACTCATCACACCCGGGTGATGGTTACATCTCTTGTTTAGCACTTTATACGGAGCTCATATCCCCTCTGGGGGGGTTTATTTTAAATTTTTTTTACTGTGATTTGTTTTTTACGGCCATTTTATTTTTTGCCTTTACAATTAATGATGCTCTGCCTTCTTGGTTTTTTCTTAATAAATTGAGGTTTTAATTGGATTTAAATCGCACTACGTGTGGAGTTATTTTTGTCTCTTTTGTGAGGATGAAATATACCCCCTATTTGGATGTAAAGCTTTTGTTTTTAGCAAGCAAAGTTGTAAATTGATTTAAATGTAATTTTTTAAAATCATATATTAATATACAAGCACTGGGGGTGTTAACTTGTATTCAGGTATTTATTTTCCACCATTTAATCACACTTTACAACTTAAAAATATAATCAAAGATGTGTCAGTGGTATAAGAAGCACACAAGGGGGCTGACCCAGAGTTAGGAGGAACAGCTAAAATATGTACAATTTGAATCTGGACAAACCAAGCCCCAATGTAATGGGTGTATATTGACTTTTTTTGCATGCAGGGAAAATACTGCCTTATTTTAATTACTGTATACAAATACTGCTTGCACATTTTAAATGTGCTCCTGCCTGTAATTCCACATGACTTTGCCAAGCTGCAGGTATGCTCCTTATCTGGCTGTTACTGCTAACCATGGATGAACCCTAAGGCCTAGTGAGCAACTCTGATGGGCTTGGTTGCTGCTGAACTCAAGTGGAAAGAAGCAACTAATTAAAAAAATGACTAAAAATATACAATAAATTACCTAGCACATGGGCATTTAAAGTAAGGAATAACCAAGTTAAAACTTCTGATATCTGATCTTTTTCTGTTCAAGAATATGGATCAATGGTAGTATCTCCTATTTTTGGGACTGAAGCTGGGTACATAAAAATTTAATAGATGCAATAACTGGAATTATTTTAACGACTGTAAGTCCTGATGAGCTTGCGGATTCATATGTATACACGATTTTATTCTCTCTTTACTATATACTACTTTACTTACATCTGATATTGTTCCATTGTTGATTGTGAAAATTAGGAAGTTTATGAAATCAAATAAAACATTGTGACGTGTTTTGGTACAATATAAAACATGATCATTAGAATGTTCACACTAATACATTATCGTACTAAACACTTGTTTATTGTGTGATTGGTACAATGCTTAGGTGAAAATACTGTGCTGTGCATCCAGCTTTAATCTTCAAATGACTATCTGTATTTGTGAACAGGAAAGTAAACCTATGCTTTCACTTCTCATAACTAGCAAGTCTGAAGATGCATTTCCCCAAAGCAGAGATGTCAGACTTCTGGGGAATAAAGGCTTGTCAGCTCTTTGCCTAAATATGTTGTTTTAAAATAGGAACCAAATACCAAGTACTACATCAGGGAATGTTCTAACAATATCACAATAGAGAATTATTTTAGTAGTGCTGTCTTCCAAATGAATAACCTGTTCTACCTTAAATCTATTGTTAAGTCCTGCAATGACACAAGAATGAAAAAACAGTGTAATTATTCCAGTGACTTTATTAATCTGATAGAATGATTGCCATGTCATTACTGGCTGATAGGTGGCAGGTTTTAAACTTTCTAACGCATAATTTATATGCCTCATTCTTTCCTCTGCAAACCTTGGAATACAAAAACAAATCATTGACTATTTCACACAGCTAAGCTGAAATAAAGGGAGACTGGCAAGAGAGGCAGAAACTTCAATCCATTAAATATTTTTTAAACAAAAATCAAAATAACACCTAAATGAGATTTTGTTAGACAGTCATAGCACAGTGTAGCACAACGCTGGACAGATGCAAAAATTCTCCACCACAATTATACTGAAGGTCTAGTGCTCTCCTATATTAAATAGATTTGCCCATCACTGACTTGTGGCAGTATATAACTTCAGATTTGCTGCAATTTAAATACAGACAATAGTAAACAGATTGAAATATCACCTAGAAAAGCTGTGTACAGTTTACTATTCCAATCAGGAACAGTAAAAATTAAGGGTGACGGGATTGTTAAATTATATTAAAAGAATGAACCATGGAAGAAAATAGTTAGATGTTGGATATACATAAGGGATATAGTTGAAAAATATGGCAAACAGATTTTAAATAGAGAGAATAAAAGTAAGGCTCGAAACCAATAGGAATTTATAGACAGAAAATTCCCTACTGATCAAATATCCACAGCTTCACAGACAATGTAAATACTGTGCATTTTAATTGTGGCTTAACATCTTAGATTTAATCACTGTATTTTGACCAAGGACTGTACCTTAACAAAGCTTAGCAACCATTAAAAGACAAGAGATCAAAGTGGAATAAAGAGGTTAAGTCATAACCCAAATCCCAAACGTTGGCATTTTATGTGAACTTGTGGTGAACTGGGACTCTCTTTGAAATCATTCTGTGTTCAAACAGAATCCTGTGTCTCTGTGCCTCAGTACAGCTTCTCCTACATATTAATTGCTCTCTAATATCCAGCTTAATAAGTTCTGGCAAACTCTCCTGCACCCAGAGGACGCCAGAGGCCCACTTAAAAAATCACTCAAGAAGAAACTTGAATGGGAAAATTTCAAGATAATCTCTAGAAACTGCAGGGTATTTCTGACTTGTGGGATTTGATAGGTTTTTTCTCTACCTTTGTTTATATAAGTTTATATTTCATTCACTTTTAATTAACAGAGAAAGAATTCCGCTAATCAGACTAACAATAAAACGTGTTTTTGGCCATGGTAAATACTGGCAGATATTATGCCATATTCATTGAGACATTGGGCCTGATCCAGACCTAATTAAGTGCATGATCTTAGTTACTCCTGGGCTAAACCATGTTGATTGCAGGGGAGTCATATTTCATCTGTTGCAAACAGTATTAGAGTTGAGAGGTGATGTTGAGAGGTGAGGTTTCCTATCCCAAGTCTAAATAACAGTGTAATAGTAAAGCTGGTCAATATCTGTGTGCAGTAAGCAATTCAAAGATATATCCCTGCATGCAAAGAATACAATTAACTTGACTCCCCCTGAAATCAACATGGTTTAGCCCAGGAGTAACTAAGTTCGTACACTTAACTAGGTCTGGATCCAACCCATTATGTCATACTCATTGTCATAATTACAGTCAACATAGAGGATACAGTTCAGAGATTTGCTAAGGTCCCTGATTCTTAGAGTAAGCAAGCTGGTATCAGATGCAGAGTAAGATCTACACCAGTCTTCAGGAGTATATTCTGCCATTTGGTTCTGTGCATGTATAAAGCAATAATCATCAATTCAGTAACACAGGTAATTGTTACTGTGACCAACATAACATAATGTACTATTTAATGGGCAAGTGGATGATTAAAGCTTATAGCAAGGTTGCCGACTTTTAAAAGCTTCCCTCCGGGAGATCCAGAGATGCAGGCAGGGGGCGGGACTTAACAGCACGATTTATGCAAATCGCATAATTAAGCCCCATCCCCCGACTATCAATTACCCCTTTCGGGGTTTCAAATGGATGGGGGTGGGGCTTGATGATGCAATTTGCATCATCAAGTCCCTCCCTGTCCCTAGCAACACTAGTAAACTAGTGGGGGGGGGGCAGGACTTGAGGCCGTGGTTTCATGGAAACCACAAGCCTCAAGTCCCTTGAGGGAGATTTGCCGGCTCTCCCGGGATATCGGAAGAACTGCCCGAATTTCAGGAGTCTCACGGACATTCCAGGAGAGTCAGCAACTATGGCTTATAGTAAATAATCCACATATACTGCAGAGGCCTGTATATTGATACATTTTTTCTTTGAGTTTATCTCTTTTCTTTTTGTACCCATTTTACTTCCATATTATAACAATAGGTTTGAACATTGTTGCAGACATACTTTCCCAATGCTGAAGACACTAAACACACAATTTTAGCAGTAGTGGATGTCTGGCCATCCTAGTGCTCAAGACTTTATGCAGTGGGTTACTGAAGACTGACATACTGAACAATGGCACACATCAAAGAGTTTATGTCATAGACCCGGATTCAGCATTAGGAACGCTCCCCGCACACAGAGAATTTCTAAAGACCGCATGTAAAAGGCTAGTGCTCTCTCATGACACTCCCCTCTTGTCAGAAAGACATTAGGTGACTTAAGTGTCCCCAGCCCTACCTTCTCCATGCGTACCTCTTGTGGTAGGGAATGCATTGTTATATGGAAGTGCCATACGACAAATGTCACCTGTGCCAGTTACAGTGCTGTAAAATGAAAGCTACAACTTAGAAAAGAGAAATGTGTCTAAATGTGTATAATATTTATTGCTCAATCTTTGCATTAGCCACATATTGCACAACATTAACATAAGGCAATAGTTTAACAAGTGCTGGGGATGGAGAGAAGATACATTTGAGATAGCAAACTATTACCATATGAGTCTAACTGAGGATCTTTGGACATGTAGGGCTGTGTTCACACTTAAGAGTAAACTAAGTATGCACGTATTCGCAAAAATATGCACCTAAGTGGCAAGGCAACTCCCATGACATTCTCCTTGTACTTACGGACTTTAGCCGACTTCTGCCACCATAGGGCAACCTTAACTCTACGGGCACCTATTTGTGCATAAATTGCTTAGGTACATGTGTACATTCTTAGCCACGCCCTTAATAGGCTATTTAAATGCCTCCCCCCACCCAGTTTAATTAACTTCCCCTAAGTGTGAACACGGTCCGTTCCCCAATAAATTAATGGCTCTAAAAGAAAATTGGATTTTTTCCCTCTCTCAAATTGCCTTGCACTGAAGAAAAGAGGGACAATGGACCTGATCCAGATTTAATAAGAAATTCTGTGAGTAGCCTCCGCAATGGAGGCCAACGTCAGGTATTTCTGATGCACAATACCGCATGCAGGAGAGCTGGGGACTCTGCTGTTCTCCTACATGCGGAAAGTGGATCGATGACCTGGATGACCCTCAATATTCTGCATGCAACTCTATCAGTGTGGAATAGAGGATAGTGGATCCTACCCACCTCCCATGTGGAGGCTGATTTCTGCATGGAACACATCAGGCGGCTGCGTTTCGTTGCGTAAGATTAGGTACCGTGCAAGCTCATTACCTATTCAGAGCTGACTTACATATGTAGTGTACGTGAGTCAGCTCTTATTTACTCTGATTCCGGACTAATGTTACCAAACCACAAATATTTTTAGAATTTCTGCTGTTTATTCAAATTCTGTTGCAACACTACTCCCCCTTCCACAACAACTAAAACTTCCCCTGCAGCTGCCAATCCTGCAATACAAAATAGGTTTTAATTACATTGAGCTTTGAGAATTTAATGTTGATCACAAGGATTATCTTTCTGTTGCCTTAAACTATCAGTATAATTCTATGAGTGGGCAGAATTAAATTGTATTTTAAAAAAGGAAGTCAAATATTTATGGATATTGTTAAACAGTAATCCTCTGCTTCCCTTACCTAGGTTTTGGACAGGGTCCTCCAGGTAAATTTGATATACCTACCAGCCCAAAAAAATCCTTCATAGGGTAAGTATGGAGAATCTCCATAAAAAGTAGTAAATGCAATAAAAGATTATTACAATGGTACATGTATGGTTACTTTGAGTTATTGGAGACATTGGACTGGATGGACACCCAAGAAGCAATGGCTTCTCAGGTGCAGAAGTGGACGATTTTTGCCACTAGGCATGCGTAGTCATTGTGACTATGCAATCTACGAAGCCCTTAGGCACATAGATGAACCACGTGCGGTCTTTAAAGACAGCACATTGTTTTTTAGGTGAAAGGGGGCGTGCTATGGTAGCCTCCAGGGATAATTAGTTAAAGTGGGTGGGGGGGGTTGGGGATTGTCCATGCGTATTTTCCCTCCTTAAGAGGGTAAATACGCACAGAGACTTAAGGTTGCCTATGGCACTTGTCGCTAGGACGGCGGGCGTAAGATCGGCTGAAAAGCCGATCTGCGCATGCGCCGGGCAGATGTTGCCCAGTGTCGCTACGGCAATGCCTGATCGTGGATCGGGCGCCCGCACAGGTGGAGTGTCGTTCAAAATGAACGCCGATATGCTGTGGTTTAGTAAGCACAGCGCATCGGCGTAGGTCTGGATCAGGCCCCTTGGGCCTGATTCAGACTTAAGAAAGTTCTTAAAATAAGAACTTAAAGTCACTCCTGGACAAAACCATGTTGTTTTCAGGGGGAGTCAAGTTAATTGTATTCCTTGCATGCAAGAATACATCTTTGAATTGCTTACTGAAGACAGATACTGACCAACTTTAGTATTACACTGTTAGTTAGACTTGGGCTGGGAAATATCACCTCTCAACTAGAACTTTTTGCAACAGATGAAATATGACACCCCCTGCAATCAACATGGTTTAGCCCAGGAGTGACTTTAAGTTCTTATTTTAAAAACTTTTTAAGTCTGAATCAGGCCCAACAGGGGTGGGGTGGGGTGGGGGAGTGGACTGGAGAAGTAGGTGCAGATACAAGTGCATCCACACCTACGGATCACACACGCTAGAGTGAATCCGGTCCCTTAGGCCTGGTCCAGAATTAAGTGCTAAATCTGTACATTATAAAAACAGAATGGAAGCTGCTCAATCAATTTATAGGTTTATGTTAAACAGGTGCATGAAAGGCAGGGGTTAATCTGCTTGCCACAGAAACAAAAGGAAAAAATATCCCCAGCACACTGCCATAAACCAGTAACAAACTCTACTGTTCTATCTGTAAAATAAAACACAGAAATGTTCGTTACACATATTTGATCAAATATGGGATAAGCCACCAGCCACCGTCAAGGCCTTTCTGTATATGGTGGTCCTAACTAAAATTGAGAGTCCCAATGTTGGGTCCCATATATATGTTTATAAATTGAGAGCCAACTTACCTAGGAGACACCCCTTAAAGTCTCCAAAATGGCTGCTGTGGATCAGCTCCCCCTGTCAGCAACTGATCCCAGACATGCCCACAAACAGAATAAAAACAGAATGGAAGCTGCTCAATCAATTTATTAAGTAAATGTTAAACAGGTGCATGAAAGGCAGGGGGGTAACCTGCTAGCCACAGAAACAAAGGGAAAAAATTGCCTCAGCACACTGCCATAAACCAGTAACAAACTATACTGTTCTATCTGTAAAATAAAACACAGAAATGTTCGTTACGCATAATTGTACAAATATGAGATAAGCCACCAGCCACCGTCAAGGCCTTTCTGTATATGGTGGTCCTAACTCTAACA
>WWET01000615.1:360361-387889 GCA_011038615.1 Limnodynastes dumerilii
GGGGGTTAACCTGCTAGCCACAGAAACAAAGGGAAAAAATGCCTCAGCACACTGCCATAAACCAGTAACAAACTATACTGTTCTATCTGTAAAATAAAACACAGAAATGTTCGTTACTCATATTTGTACAAATATGAGATAAGCCACCAGCCACCGTCAAGGCCTTTCTGTATATGGTGGTCCTAACTCTAACAATGAGAGTCCCAGTATTGGGTCCCATATATATGTTTATAAATTGAGAGCCAACTTACCTAGGAGACACCCCTTAAAGTCTCCAAAATGGCTGCTGTGGATTAGCTCTCCCTGTCAGCAACTGATCCCAGACATGCCCACAAACAGAATAAAACCAGAATGGAAGCTGCTCAATCAATTTATTAAGTAAATGTTAAACAGGTGCATGAAAGGCAGGGGGTTAATCTGCTTGCCACAGAAACAAAGGGAAAAATTGCCCCAGCACACTGCCATAAACCAGTAACAAACTATACTGTTCTATCTGTAAAATAAAACACAGAAACGTACATATATGCGTAACAAACAATTTCTGTGTTTTATTTTACAGATGGAACAGTATAGTTTGTTACTGGTTTATGGCAGTGTGCTGGGGCAATTTTTCCCTTTGTTTCTGTGGCTAGCAGGTTAACCCACTGCCTTTCATGCACCTGTTTAACATTTACCTAATAACTTGATTGAGCAACTTTCATTCTGGTTTTATTCTGTTTGTGGGCATGTCTGGGATCAGTTGCTGACAGGGAGAGCTGATCCACAGCAGCCATTTTGGAGACTTTAAGGGGTGTCTCCTAGGTAAGTTGGCTCTCAGTTTAGAAACATATATATGGGACCCAATACTGGTACTCTCATTGTTAGAGTTAGGACAACCATATACAGAAAGGCCTTGACGGTGGCTGGTGGCTTATCTCATATTTGTACAAATATGCGTAACGAACATTTCTGTGTTTTATTTTACAGATAGAACAGTATAGTTTGTTACTGGTTTATGGCAGTGTGCTGGGGCAATTTTTTCCTTTGTTTCTGTGGCTAGCAGGTTAACCCCCTGCCTTTCATGCACCTGTTTAACATTTACCTAATAAATTGATTGAGCAACTTCCATTCTGGTTTTACATACTAGAGAATGTCATCTATTGTCAAGCTGATTGGTTGCTAAGGGCAACATCTACACTTTTCCAAACTCGCAGTTTAGTATATCTGGCCCAGAGTGTTTTATAATATTTGTTTGGAGTACCGGACCTCTCCTTTGTTCCTTTATGGACTAGTGTATTTTTTCAACCTCATCATACGTTGCTCTAATACCTTTGTGTAATAAATATGAATATATTACCTCTATATATTTTGGGAGAAGCACTGGAAATGGATGCTGTTTATTTCTTAGAAGGGCTTCCTTCTGAAGTAGCCCATTTAGAATGGAGAGCGACGACTGGGATGTCATTGCGAGACATCTCCATGAAGAGTCCTTCCTGACTCTCCATAATTACCCCTTAGTAAACTACCCACATATCTCCTCCCCCTTTGCGTCATCAAATTAGATGATTCTAACACTACTGGGAGCGAGTCTCAGGATTTTTAATCAGAGCCCATGGTCTATGTTTTACCACAGCCCATTTAGATATCTTGTATGGCTTCAACTACTACCTGATGAGATGTGACTAAGTGTTTAATACCAGTGGTATGGCAGCAAAGAAAATGTCCCTGTTCTCAACCATTATCTTTGCTGCCTGCTGCTTTTTAGGAACTGACAAGGAGGTAGGTCCCAGTATGTACATTACAGTCTCTTTTTTTATGGCCAGCATAGAATTACACAATTTATTTTGGATAAAGTTTTCAATAGGTTGTTTTTTTTCACCTCCAACCCAACTGACAAATTTTACAATTCACCAGACGAACCGCTTCTCATAAAGTCCCCGCTGGTTTCTTTTGTGACATCTCCGGGCATACTTTATGTGATTTCATTGGCAGACCTAGCTGTCTTTTGGAATTAAGGAAACCTTTTGCTCAGATCTTGGAGGGCGGCAACTCACCAGGGGGGCGACACAAAGTCTTGGCTGTCCAGTTATGAAATTTGGATAGCCAGATCCTTACTGTGGCAGTGGGTGGCAGGCAGAAGGAAATCATTGGAAATCATTGTCGGCAGTACAGGCTAATTGGCTGATATCATCTCTCTCCTCTGCAGCCTCTGATTAGGTCATTCTGAGTCAGTCAGAGTGACTCAGAATAACCCAATCAGACACTGAAGGAGGGAGAGACTTCCTCCCTGTGCTCTGATAGCTCTGACTCACTGTCTGTCAAAGCAGTGAGTCATAGTGGATGATGTCACACTCATTGCTGCAGCCTCATAGGAGCAAGCAGAAACTGAGAAGACTCCAGGTGGGTGGACTGACTGCTGGCAACTTTGCCCAGGCTTCCAGGGGGAAAAAGAAAGTTATCAGAAGATTACAATTGCAATGTTCATGAATAATAGTTTTGGAACTACTGACTGCATTGTTGTTTTTTAGTGGAATATGTTTATGTACAATGATCTGTCCAGTTTTTGGCTTTTTTATGGTGATCATCACAATGTTATATTTTTCTGTATGCTTAATATATATATTTTAGCTGATATATGGTAGTTCTAAACCATTTACAGATATATGCAATGTGCATTGCTGTATTTTTTCCACATTTTTGGTTGTCCATGTTATAAAAGGTGTCTGGATTATCTTGTCTATATAAATAATTATTAGAAGGGATATATGTGAAAATGTCTTTTGCTATTGTCCTAATGTTGATTTTGGCCTATTGCTTTTTTTTTGCCTAATACGTGGATTGTTATATAATTTATATTGTGATTGTGTAATCACCACACTGTTTTTTTGAGCTATAGGGATATATATTATTGGAATACACCAAATGGTGGTTGCTCAGATCTATATATAAGTACAGAGGCATTTATTTTTATATAATTTATATTGTGATTGTGTAATCACCACACTGTTTTTTTGAGCTATAGGGATATATATTATTGGAATACACCAAATGGTGGTTGCTCAGATCTATATATAAGTACAGAGGCATTTAATTTATATATATATATATATATGAAGGCAACAAGGTATACCTGCGCAAGACCTACCTAAATTGTATTAAAACTAGTAGGGATGTGATACTATGTTTTTAAATGTATTTAATTTCAATCATATTAAATATATACTACCAATTAACATCAATTTAGTCAAATTAATATATATAAATAGAAAATCTCAATCTTTATAATATAACCTAACACCTAATTTATTATTTGTGTTTACCAGTTTATATCCGATCAGCTCAACTATAAATAGATGCCCCAAAAAATGCAAGTATAGACAACAATAACAATAAGCGCATAATCAATAACGGAACCGTGCATTAAACAATACTGGAAGAAACCACAAAATGAAAAATGATAAAAAACTGATGAACTTCTTTCACACATCCGACCGGAGTGGTTAGACCTCATTTTCGTTTATTTATTTATTTATTCGTTTGCTTACATGACATGGTATCCGTTAAATGGAAAAAGAAAAGGAATATGCATAATTTTAACCCATAGAAGAAACCAATATTTTTATAAGCAGTGCTAAGAAATAGATAAACAAAAGGATAACAACTATTCTAAAAGGAACGGGCAGAGACCCATAAGTTTTCTCCCGTACACTGACTCCGACCCCCTACGGTGATAACCGTCAATCATTTGGGAATCCACAAAAAGGCGCCAGTTGGCGCGGCAATCTTCTTATCTCATCTCCCTGAGGAAGTCTAAGTGGGCACAGTGAATCCCACAGACGAAACGCGTTGGAGGACAATACAATTCACAAACTCCAGACCGCATCAGGACGGCTCTTCAGAGTACCTCACCGCCTGCTTCTTACAGCGCTGTTAACATCAGAAGTATCGGCAGAGGAGGACAACAGATAAGCCAACCAGAGGGCTGGACAGATAAGACTCTCATTACTAAATGCTTGTTTTTATCTATATTATGGTACGCAGCCAATTATTTTAAGTGTTTGAAGTAAAGGATTTTTAAAACGGTATTATACTATATTGTTTTTAAATCTTTATTCCCTCATGATTGATGACCATATCTGAAGCACTGTGAAGCTGAAAACTACTGCCCATTTATTTGGGAATCTGGTACGCTGATAATAAGCTTGTAGCAACACCGACTTAGGTTACTTAGCTGCACTAATCTTTCACTCTATCTCCCCACTTCTAAACCAAGCAGTTTATTACTGCTAAAACCTGGTGTATGGGTCACAGTAAAGACTAATATCTAATCTGTAGACACAGCAAGGGTGTGCAACAATTGTTTTTGAAATACTACACTATATTCTGTTTTTTATCTCCCTTGTTTTCTTTCCCCTTTTACATCAAATACTAAATACAACTAACATATGAACCCGCGGTGAGACTAAGGAAAATTTGGAAATCCAATAATAAGGACTATAAAGTACTGCCATTCTCTCTCTTTTTCTGCCAATAAGAGTTCCCCATAACGTGACATTATTTGGGTTATACACCGGCGCTCCAAACTGTCCCAAACATTGCCTACATACAAACATTGAAGTAACTTGGGACTACAGCAAGTTCAACCCTTGGGATAGGACGCAGCCCCTGTTAAAACAGGCTTGTTATAACCTAGCACGTGATTTGAGGTGAATCAGTGGTTTTGCGCAGGTATACCTTGTTGCCTTCATCATATTCTGTGTTTTCTACCAAGCAGCATCCCACAATAACACCTCACAAGAAAATATTAATATAAATATAAAAATGTTTAGAAACAAGGAATTGGGAAACAAAAGACTCGGTCTATGCCATACTGTATTTCTAGAAGAAGCAAACCCAATAACTAATACTATAGAAACGGATCCATTGGACCACATGTTTTGGGAAATGGAGAAGGTTTTAATAAAAGAGACAAAAGCATGGTGGGATATAGCGGGCCTAGAACAATATTTGAAAGTGGATAGAATCCCTAGGGGACTCAGAATCACCAAAATGCCCACCTTTGGCCAAGACAATAAGGAGTTCATGGACAATTGGGACACCATTGTCAATGAGTGCTCTCGTAAACTCATGACATTAGTTATAAGGGAAAAAAACAAAATCCTTATAGAATGTAAAAATGAAATCGAAACAAGGGAGAACAAACTAAAAGAACTTGAGACACATAAAGACTTTGAACCTAACAAAATAACACTGCTTAAAAAAATGGAGATATTTGAAAAGGAAATTAGGGATACAAAGGCCAGTAAATTCAAAAGGGATCAAAGAGACTATGCATTAGGTAGGGTTAAAAACTGGAAGAGAAAGGAGATTAAAACTAGAAATAAATCTACCAATAATCATAAAGGTATTTTGAAAGAAACAGAGACGGGTGACTGGGTTAGGGTGTACCCCAGAAAGCAGCACAATAATCCGATGAATATAAAAACAAATATTGCAGCAACTCTTAAAATAAATATACAATCACAAAGACACATGGGGGAGTGCCAGGGGGGAGTCAGCGATGTAACGCTGAGCGTTAGCACGCTCAGCGCTACATCGTTGATCTGGATCAGGCCCATTGAGTCTAACCATAGACATTCTGGCACGCAGGGAGGGTTGACAGTGGGACTTGCTGATTTTAATATGTGTATTGTGATCCTTATTTATTTTAACATGTATTAATAAACTAGTGTATTATTTGGACATACTGCACTAAATGTTTTTTTCTTTTCTGTGTCTTGATTTGAGAAGATTTTATTGAAGGAAGACTGCACCTATTAATTAACCTCTCCCCCACAGCTGCCTGCCGCTAGATATTTTAGATTACTATATATCTACCTATTAGTTATTTGGACTCCTATTTATTTTGGACAATTTAGATTTATCCACAGCATTAGCATGTATTTGTATTGAAGTAAAGCTGATAAACATCTTTTATAGCGTTTTAGATTTGTATGGGTGTTCTTAAGTTAATTCCGTTTATTTTCCCAAAAGCATTTGAGCAATTTATGCTCAAACAGTATTGTGTGTTTTATTTGATCAGATTAATTATTATAAATCCGTTTAGGGTCATTAGCTATTTTTATCACAGAGCGCTCGTTTATTTAAATTTTTATATTCATATATTTTGTCTTTATGTGTGACCCAGGCTTTGAACGTAACTGACCTAAGTGAGCACAAAAGTACCCGTTGACCTTTTCCAGCTCGACCACCATCGACATAGGGACCCCTGGAAACCTGTTGATCATTATCAAGCTATTATAGCCCACTCCAAAGGCATTAGTGCGGTTATACAGTTTTTGAGCACATCAGATTACCCCGTGGGCCTGCAACTATTTTTAATAGAAGGTATTGCATTTATTTTGACTAACAATTCCATTTTAAGGATTCTTTTTACCTACTAATCAAAGGGACAGCCTTGGGGACCAGGTTTACCCCCTGCTACGCTAACATCTTTATTGCAGTTTGGGAAGAGACCACCACCCTTAAGGCAGGGGATAGCCTGGTCCTATGGAAATGTTATATTGACAATATAATTTTTATTTGGAAGGGTACTGATGATGCCCTTAACACTTTCTGTGAGTCTCTTAATTCGAATGAAGAAGACATTAGGATAAGCTATGACATCAGTGAATTTTCTTGATTTCATGGTGTATATCCAAGATAAACAAATCTGAACTAAGAATTACGTGAAACCCACATCCATACCCACCCATACCAATAACAAGTAACCATTTTTATCCATGGCTCAATAACAATTTCAACGTATTAGAAAAAATTGCTCTCAGAAAGAAATCTGCGTTGAACAAATGGAGACAATGATGGCACAATTTTCTCAAAAAGGCTACAACCAATCCAAACTTAATACCACATTATCACAAGTTTTAGATATGGACAGAAAATTGCTATTAGCCCCAGGCCCTAGAAAATCTGATGACAAGAAATTCCGTTCATTACTCAGTTTACCAACAATCATAAAGAAGTAGAAAAGATCCTATCTAAACATTGGGATATTTTGTTGGAGGACCATGATCTAGCCAGTTACATTACCAATAAACTGAGGATTGTGTATCGCAAGGCCCAGACTATTAAAAACCATTTAGTCAGATCTAGTTTTAATGTGAGTAATAATACTAGGGGCCTTATCAGAAACAAGGGTTTCTATCGATGTGGGTCTTGCACCATGTGTTTCAATTGTCCTAATAAATCAGTGAAGAAAGTGGATTCGTTTATCTCTATAAGTAAAGGGAAAACTTTTAAAATTAACAAATTTATTACCTGCAATTCCTGAAATTGTATCTACTTTCTAATGTGCAGCTGTGGTAAGCAATATATAGCGAGGACATCAAGACAATTAAAGGTACATTAGAGTGAACACCTCTGTAATATCAGAAAGGGAGTGCTTACCCATTCAGTTTCAGCACATTTTAAAAATGAACATCAATGCAATCCTTCCTCCATTTCCAATTTTTTAGGAATCAAATTGATTAATGAGAACTGAAGGAAAGATGACAGTTCATCAAGGTTAGCCAAGACGGAGATGAGATTCATTTTTGATGTTACTCTGGACCCAAAAGGGCTTAATCTAGATTTTGAATTAAAATAGTTTTTATGATTTTTATACATATATTTTTTTATTTGCTTTTTATTTTTACTTTTACGATTTTATGTGGTGTTTATATTTCTAATTTTATTTTATCTTTTTCTTTTCGACGACTATTCCTCCAGACATCAAGTGGTAAGTTCCACTCCTGTCAGCTAATTCCACATCTGCAGTCATACCTACCTGGCAACACCCAACCTCATCAGATCTTGGTAATGTAGCAGGTTGGGCCTGGACAGTATCTGGTTGGGAGACCACCAGAGAATACCAGGTTCCGTAGTAGTGGACACTCAGGTAATTATATCCACAGTTTCTGTTTGCCCTTTTTATTATTTTTTATTTTATTATTATTTATTATTTTATTCATTCACCCCCTTTTTAGTTGTTTTTTTTTATTTTACATTTTTTTTTATTTTTAAATGTAATTTTTTATTTTTGTTTTCATTTTCATTGTTATTGCTTGTTGTATTTAATATAGGTAACATATTTTATGACATTTCCACTTTGCACATTTCATTTTTTTTTTTACTTTTAATTTTTCATTCTCTCGTTTACTTCCATCTTGATTTTTATTCACTTAATTTAGCTCCCTTGGTCCTAGGGTTCCGATACATTTAGTAGTGTTCTCAGTATTCACACTTATTATGTCAGAAACATTACCTCCTACCATTACCTCCGTGGTTTCCGATGCCTGTCATTATCCCATCACCACAATCTGTCACTTCCCTCATACTGCTTATATACTCTGCGTTCCTGTATTATCATTGGATTATACAATCCCTTCTACAGTTCTACACCTCTGCCCTAATATTGAGTTTTGATTGCATTTTTAGTGTCCCCTTACGGGTTATTTATTTGTGTATTGTTGAATATCCTATAATGTGAATGATACAATATCCAGTGTGCATAAGTCCTGGGGGGGGAGTCAATGCATTTGTATGTCCAATGTTTTCAATGTGATCATTATTCGTGTACAGCCCATTTTTAGTAATTTTAATGTCTCATTCATATATGAAACTTTTTCCCCTTTGCAAGTATCTATCCGTGATTTTATTTTTGCTTTGACCGATATTATGAAGACAAATGCTGATTGGCCCACAGTCTTCATCAATTACCTGCTAGCCTCTAAGAGTCAGCCACTTTAATGCGCAACTTCCTTCAGCTTGAGAAACGCATCGCTTGTCGCCTTGACTGCGGGACTACAACACCGCCTGATCTTCACTTCCTCATTGTGATCACCTATCAACTGCCAGCCACCCGGGAGAGCAAAAGAGAAAAACGGCATATGTGCCTGTAGTCTCCCCTGCTGATCTATTCTGCTCCTTTGCTTTTTGGACTCTTTTCACCATATATTTACATTGTTGTCTTATATATTTTTGTGGTTTTTAATTATCATTATGTAATACACTCATCCTTGTTTTGTATTGGTCAATACCTTTTTCTCTGCTTTTTATTGAGGTGTCTGCTGGGACAGAAATTGATGCACGAGGACAAGATATGCTAACTGAAAGGGGCTACGCTTGCATATTTTGAACTTTAGTAATATTTACTTTGGATTTTTCATGGATTGGAACTATTTTTTGGGGAAATAATTGAGACTTTTTATCTATTTATTTATTTATTTATTTATTTATTATTTATTTATTTGAAATAGTAGCACCATCAGTGATACTCACCTATTTTCCCATTGATTTGTCTATTCATTAATTTTTTAATTTAATTATTTACTAATTTATTGATTTATTTATCCAGTTCATTTATTCTGCTGGCACTCTCTTTGATTGATGTACGTTTAGTAATTGGGATTAATTATATTCCTGTGTTTTTATATGTACTGAATGGTACCCAAGGGACCCACTGTGGACAGAAGCGATTGCCAAGAAGCACCAACTGGAGCCAGGAGAGTTGGGGTACGAAGAGAGACGGACGAGTCTACCGAGCGTGGAGTCTAACTAGGGCCTGGTGTTCACTAGAGCCCCTGATGGTGGGGATAGTCTGGGCTGCAGGACACCTAGCTGGTTGCATCCCCCAGAGGCAACACCTGGGAGAGGAAGGAGGAATACAGAGGCGGAAATGGATAGCGGATGAGCAGATAGGAGCAGAAAGCGGGAAGAGACAACGTCAGAATGTGTAATGCACAAATACCGAACACTGAAGAGAGGCTAAAACACAATGAATAATACACCAAGGAGCAAGAGAGAGGGGGATGGAGAACAAACTGGAGAATCGTAAGATACTAGGCAGGGATGGAAAGCAAAGGGCACAAGGAGGCAAAGTGAGTACAAGAGAGAGAGAGCAAGGGGTAGCGCAGGGCAGAGGGCAGGAACAAGGAAAACTAGGCACAGAGAACTGGCAATAGGGGCTGTGTAGAAGAGGATCTATAACCAGCAAGGAGGCTGGGGAATGGTGGCTATTTACAGCCAAGACACGTGAGCCACTGCCGCCAATGAGAGCCTGGATCCCTATTGCTAGGAGAGCGCTGGGATCACACGCTGTAACATTTACCATTTTATGATTCCTGCACTATTCCTGACATATTTAAAGAGTTTAGGGACACAGCGCTATTTATCTTCTTACAAATCTTTATTTCTTTTGTGCTCATTTTTTAGGGGTCAAAGTAGGTAACCCCATGAGGGAGGCTGAATTGCTGCAGTGCCAGTGCTGAGACCCACTCCCCATATGTGCTTTTTGCAAGTTAAGAAGGAAGTTTAGAAAATTGGGTGGGTGGGGGGCATTTATATGGGGCAGACAGAGTACAGTTTACTAGGCATGTGCATACTTAAAAAATTTAGGAACAAACATATGCATGGAAAGATACGGCAGCCTACAGCTTTCTTAAGTCAGTTAAGAACATGAAAAACGAGGGCGTGTTAAGGAAGTTGCATGGCAACATAGGTGTGTACTATTGCAAATTTTTCTCCTGGAAAATGGAGGTGTAATGGAGGTGGCACAGGAAGAGATATGTGTATGGGAGATACATATGGGATATTATTTTGCTGGGTGAAAATGTCCTCTCATTTTAAACCATCGCTCTCAGATTAGGAGCATTGGGTCTGATATAGACTTTAACAACGTCAACCAATTTACGCACACGTCATTCGTAAATCTAGCTGTGGGAACTCACTGCGCATGAGTGCAGCAGATGTTACTCATCATAACTCTGATTGTATGTAACTCCATACGATAGGCCTTGACATTCCCATGCAAACAGAAAATACGCATTGTGGAAGGAGGGAGGCATTTAAATTGTACAGTATGCGCTAGGTTTGGCATTTACGTATGACAAGGCATTATGTATGACCAGAGATATGCACATCAGCTTAATTAAGTGTGTGCGAGTAGAATGCCAGGGGGAGTGCATTAAATTTAGCAGTGCGTAACTCAAGTACGCTTGTGTACGTAAAACGACCATAAGTCTGTGTATGCTCTGTGGCTACAAAGAGCCATCCACTCATGTGAGGAATGTGCATATTTGTTTTCCCTGTATTAATCAAGCCACAGAGCATACACAGACCATAAGTCTGTGTATGCTCTGTGGCTACAAAGAGCCATCCACTCATGTGAGGAATGTGCATATTTGTTTTCCCTGTATTAATCATGCTTTGGATTATCTGAATAATAATTTATGTTCAGTTTATATTTCTCCCTGTATTCATCATGATTTAGATTGTCTAAATGATAATTTATGTCCATATTACAGTTTATCACACAATGTTTATATTTCTCTGTATAAATGAGAACTATAAATTCCCAGTTGGTGGGTGGATGCTTGCAATAAGATTATCAACTATTTTGTATACACATATAAAAGTATATAATTATTATAATATAATTTAATTACTGTATTTATTTCATCCACTACAATGCAGAGTGCAAATATGTCATTTTTGATCAAGTACTGAATAGCGAGATTTAATACTCTGGAAAACCTTTCCAAGAACCCCACATGACTAAGACCTAAAGCCTGACACACATTGTGGGCTTACCTGCTCTCCTCCCCGGACTGACATCTTCTCTCTAGTCATCTTCCTTGTGATTTAAAAAATTGATGCTTCCCAGATAAACAGCGCATCCACGCTTAAGACTGTGTTTCATCTGTCCTGGTGGGTACAGAGATCTTTTCCTTTGAGGGATGGGGAGAGGAATTCCCACTATTAAGGACCTGATTCACACTTAAGAATCTTCTTAAAATAAGAACTTAAAGTCACTCCTGGGTTAAACCATGGTGATTGCAGGGGAGTCATATTTAATTTGTTGCAAACAGTACTAGTGTTGAGAGGTGATATTTCCCAGCCCAAGTCTAAATAACAGTGTAATAATAAAGTCAGTATCTGTGTGCAGTAAGCAATTCAAAGATATTTCCCTGCATGCAAAGAATACAATAAAATAATTCCCCCTGCAATCAACATGGTTTAGCCCAGGTGTGACTTTAAGTTCTTATTTTAAGAAGATTCTTAAGTGTGAATCAGGTCCTTAGTTTCAATTTGTTTATATGCTGTTTGTATTTTATATAAGAATATAATCTATGTTTTATATGTTTAAGGTAAGGACCTGGACCGGATCCAGATCTCTGTCTGACAATTGACTTCCGCAAGCTCCTTGCTGAGGTCAGGTGTCTGGAACGAAGTGCGCATGCCCCGGGTAGGTATTATTGAATGGATCTCCTAGCATCAGAAACTTAGTTCCGTGCACTAGGTGAACCATTTTATGGGGCTTTCCTGTACATCTGCATGTCTAATCCCCACAAAATGGGTGAGGATATGCATGCAGATGAAGGTGAGTGGGCGGTAGGCATTTCCGCATGGATATGAAGACAGATGCAGATTTGTGCGAAAAAACATAGAGCAGCATTCTGGACATGTAAGTACAGGAGAGGGCTTTTTATTTAGAGACTACTAGTTGGTAGCACTGTTTTATCTAATTATCTGCATAGTTGGCATTCTTACACCCACAAGTGCAGTCCCTTTTAATCTAATTTACTTTAGTTCTTACTGTTGGAGAGTTGGACACTGGCGTTTGCCATAAAGTGTACAAACATACTACTGCCTTTGGATATAGACATGATTCACATGGCTCATTGACTTTGTAATCTGCTGGCACTATATAAAAACCTGTTAATAAATAATAATAAATAAAAACGGAAGGAGAATAAAACACAGCTGGTCCCAGAGTGTTTTGCATATTCAGGCACGTTCCAGGCCCTGAGAGTGGAACAGCTCTAGAAGAGATATGTTTGGACAACTTACTGTATGGAGATTTGGAAAAGAAAAAAATAAGTACCCCTAAATGTTTGAAAGGTAAAAAGACAAAGTTTTTTTTAATAATAAATAATAAATGAAGCACATTTACATGTATAACCCCAGCGATGTTACTTAGGTCCTTGATGAAGTTTTCTGTAAAATGCTATCTTTGTTTCTTCTAGTCTCAGCACCACACATCAAACAAAAATTGCATTTGTATACTTTATGAAACAATTTCTAGCTCTGATAATGTGATGATCTCAGCTATCTGCATTATTAACAGTTATATCACAATACATTTTCTGTGCATGTTCAGTGCTTTGTTAAAAGAAAATGCATGGCTCAGCATATGGTAATATGTGTAATTTGTGGTTTATAGTTTAGATTAGAGATTGTAATAGATTGCATGGTGAAAAGAAAGACATTTGTCAACTCAGCAAGTAAGGACTGATCAAACCAAACTATGAGAAAATGATTGAAACATGCTCTTTGTTTAATGTAATACAAAATATTTAAATTCCAGAACCAGTTACTTCAATTGAAAATGAAACTCTAATAAATATTTATTTTACCTTATTAAAATACTAATATCCAAGGGGCTTCCGGTTTCGGAGGTGATGTGAGCAGCCACTTGTTTCCCGGGCTCCGCATCACTCACCTCTTCTTTTTACATCTCAGCATCGGCAAGTGGCTGAAATGCGGTGGGGCTGCAGTGCGGTGGGGCCAGCGGGGACCTTCAGAATGCAGCCCAGAGTTGTGCAGCCAGGACACCTTCCTGACCTGCGCGCCCATTGCAGCGCTCATCACTGATTCCTGCGGACACTCATCCTGGTTGCTAGGCAGCCAGGACGCTCCCCTTTCTCTTTGTGCCAGCCACGGCGCTGTCCTTATTATGTCAGCTGTTTCTTCCTCTCCAGCCGCCTATCGTTGCAGGGGGCTAGTCTAATCATCCAATCCTGATTGGCCAGTCCCCCTGTAAATAGTCAGCACTTCCATTCCTTTAGTGCTGGTTATATCATTCTTTACGTGCCCCAGTCTTTCTGCCTGTTTCTTCTGCCTCTACTCTTGCCCTTTAGTTCCAGTCCCCTTGCTCCTCTTCTCCTGCCTCCTTGTCCACTTGCTCCTTGCTCTTTAGTATTTCTCTTGTGCCTTTAGCTTTCTTGAGTGCCCCTCCAGTTCTGCCCAGTTCCTCACCATTAACCCTTTGTTTGCCATTCCCTCTCTTCCTCTCTCCTTGGTGTTATTTCCTACTATGTTACCCTTGCCCTCTCCTGTGTGTATTTGTCACCCCTCAGGGGTTCCGCTGTGTGACTGTGAGAGTGTGTGTCGTAGTGAGTCCTGCCTGTCCTAGTGATTTTCCCTTAGTCCTTTGTTTTTGTTCTGTGTTCCGTGTTGTCCGTCACGAGTCTGTCCCTTCTGTCTATTCCCGCTTTCTGCTCTACCTGTTCCTTTGTGATCCATTACGTATTTTCTCTTTTCTACGAGTTCGGTTCTGGGGGCCGCGACCTGTTGTTGGGGCGCAGCCAATTCCATCCCTACCATTAGGGGCCCTGGTGAACATCACCTGATAGCAAAGACTCCGCGCCCTGGTAACCGTTCTCGTTACTTTCACCTTTCTCCTAACGCTCCCAGCTTCCTTTAGGCCAATTTCCCTCTTAAATGTGGATTATAAGATTCTCACGAAAATTCTGTTGGACCGCCTCAAATTAATCCTCCCTAATATCATAGACAATGACCAAACAAATTTTATTCTTGGAAGACATTTCGTAGTTAATATTAGAAAAGTGTTAACAGTAGTCCAACAAATTGAAGCCTATAGATATAAGGATCCCAGGTTGATACTCTCATTAGACGCCGAAAAGGCTTGTGACTTAGTCACCTGGGATCATTTACATGAATCACTTAGGAGATTTGGCTTTCCGGAAAAGTTTGTTACCCTGCTGCAGTCTGTATATTCTAATCCCTACACACAAGTTGTTATTAATGGACATATATCCCCTGTGTTCTGCATCCAACGAGGCACACGGTAAGGTTGTCCTCTATCCCCCCTTCTATTTGCCAAAGCTCTAGATCCCCTCACAATTGCTCTTAGACAATCTGTTAAATACAGTGAAATTTCAATTTAAAGGCCAGGAAGTAAAACTTTCACTTTTCACAGATGACATGTTGCTTTTTGTGTCTAATCCTGAACAGTCTATCCCGGTCATCTTAGAAACACTTCATACTTTTGGGTCATTTGCAGGATATAGGGAAAATTTACACAAATCCGATGCCCTAATTATTTCTGGGTAGGAAAAGATGCTGGCCTACTCAATAGTACACCAGACCTTTCAAATTGCAGTTTCCAGATTTAAATAACTCAGAATTAAAATTTCCTCTAAAACCCAGGATCTGTATAAAGCCAATTACTTTCCAATTATCAAATCAATTACTAACATTCTTAGAGGCTGGTTATATTTTCCCTTGTCTCTGATAGGAAGGGTTGAGGTTATAAAGGGAGTGGTTTATCCTAAACTCACATATCTGATACAGATGTTACCTATCCTCTGTTCCTTCCCAGATATAGCAAAGTGCATGAAATTGTTTATGCAATTTATCTGGCAGAATAAAAAACAAAGCATAGCTAAAGCCAGTTTGCAACTTAAAAGGAAACATGGCGGCTTGGGTTTCCCAGATCTTCTATCCTTCTCATATGGGGCCCATTTTCGATATATTACAGATTTGTTGTTTGATA
The DNA here is from genome assembly GCA_011038615.1 of Limnodynastes dumerilii. Lineage (NCBI taxonomy): Eukaryota > Metazoa > Chordata > Amphibia > Anura > Limnodynastidae > Limnodynastes > Limnodynastes dumerilii. Next base: position 375,957 of record WWET01000615.1, read on the forward strand.
GAGGTGTTTTTACCAACTGACAGTTAGAAGTTGCATTGTTTCACCACTATGCCCCTGGGGCGCTTTTGCACATGCCTAAATCTTTGATTCCTATAGAGATAATTAATGATCTGATGTTTCAGGACACATACAAAGCCTGGAAGGATTTAATTCTGAAGCTGACGAAATTAACAGCACTGCTCTACTGTAAATTTCGTCACCTTCTGATCTGAATCCGCGACCCCTACTGGTAGGAGGTTATATTGCAGACGTCGCGATCAAGGTGACAAGGTTTCTTCTTCATCTCCTGCACGGAAGAAATTGACAGAAGCAAGAAAAGAGAATAATTCTTCATTTTAAGAACATTTGAAGGCTCCCAAGATGCGGACGTCTAATGGTGAGTTTAAAAAAAGTTTTCTTTATTTTATACACATGTAACAATTTATGTCATACACTTAGATTAGGAGAGATGACCTCCTAAGGTAAGTGCATACACGTAGGGGGTAATGTTAGTTAGGTTTACTATTTTTATTACATATGTAACACTTTATTAAATCATTGAAAGGGTTAATGTCTTTTTTTTTTTTTTACACACACTGTACACGCAGTTCGGCATGGCTACAAGAGTAGCCATGCTGTTAACAAAGAATTACAAGGATCACCTTTGCTGATCCTTGTAATTCAATGACTACAGCATGCCTACACATTGCAGACATGCAGAACTTAGGATTTTTTTAATACACGCGATATACCGCCATTAGTTAAAGGGTTAATCGCGGTGAATTTTTAAGTAAAATCACAGTGATTAAGCCCTAAAAACATGGCGGCACATCGCCTGTGTTTGAAAAAATCGCATCGATATCGCGTGTTAGTGAATTTGGCCAAAAAAAAATAATTTGCGTGAATATCTCCGCGACACCCCGCGATGCGATTTTTCTGTAAAATATCGTCCTTAGTGAATAAGGCCCTAAATGTGGTAGTGACTCCAAATTTTCCAGATATGTACCTATATGGGGAAATCCCTCTTTTTTGCCTAGTCTAGAGAATTCTAATTTTTCCACTTGGAGGGAGAAGGGTATCAAGGCTATTTGTGATATCTATGATCCAGGTAGTACCTTGTATACTTTTGCCAAATTGAAGGATAAATTTAACTTTCCAAATCATAACTTCTGTATGTATCTTCAAGTAAGACACTTTGCTCAGTCAATTATCTCTAAGCTTAATGACACATCATGGTCTATTAGGGATATTATCTTGTCTATCTAAAAAATCATTCTTTTCACATTAGACATGTAACTGAGGTTATATCTCCCAATGATCCGGTAAAACTTTGGGCAGGCACAGTAGCAGTGTGGACAAAGGATGCACCTAGTGGAGTAATTTTATAGGACCCGTTACAATTTTATGACAAAACTATGAGATTTTTAGGCTCTTCTATTTTGCAAGAAGTTCACCTTAAGGTAGTGCAGAACTTAGGTTAGGGTTTATATATCTCAAGCCCAGAGAAAATATATGACAATAGATGAAACTGGATCGTTAAAATATTATTTCATCCACTTACCTCTGCTTACTGAGTTCTGTCAATGAATATCTTCTCCTTGGTCTTCTTACTCCTCTGTGCTCTCTGCCTTTTAAATGACCCCCACCATGGGGTCATTCATATGTGAGGGAGGTGCTGTGGAGAAGTAAACATTGCATTGCACTGTCAGGTCTGTGTGCATTCCAAAGCTGCAGCGCATCTTATTAAAGTGAACATTTTTTTTATATTTTTTTTCACAATTCACAAAAGGAGCCTCCTCTGTGACACCACTGCAATATATAAAATGCATTTTAACATGTTCAACATTTTAAACATGTTAAAGGAAATAAAATACATTTTTTTTTAGAAAAAAATATGTCTCTCTTAAAATAACAATTATACAGCAATTAAAATAAACTTCTAATTGTTACATTTAATGAAAATGTCTGGTCAGATGCTGTCATGCTGAAATTTACAAAAATCATAAAAACCTTGAAAATTGAAGGTAACAAGCATATTATATTCTAGTGTAGGTTGACTTAAAAAGTAATTTATTGGCCAGATGAAAACATGTTAGCTGAGGGGCAGGTCACCAGGGCTGTGCTTTACTGTATGCAGAGGTTTAATTGAACTATGACTGGTTCACAACAATACTACCTCAGTATAGTTATTATACAGCCCTGCAGGAGATCTGGAGGAAGATGTTCCATGTTTTTTATATGATATTTTAAGGGTTACCATCCTATATTGTGCAAGTTCATTGCAGCTCAAGGTTATCTGGAAAAAGAGGATATATTTAGTAAAGGGATTAAAAGAGTTACAGCAAAAGGAAAAAAGTGATTTAGATGCAGAGAATACTCAAACCCCAAATATCTTATAGTTATATCATTTAATTTCAATGAAAATATTATAAGAAATAGCCTATAATACCTTTTAAAATCAGTGTACTTAAGAGATGATATATATGCATTATATGTGTACTGCAAATATTCTCAATAAACCTTTTATTGATTTATTTGACTATATAATCTTCAATTTAACTGGCTGTTGGACCATAGAAATTTCATAAATGTGTTAAATACACTTCTTGGTATTTAACATTTTTTGCCCTGTATCAAATCTAAGTACATAAGGGGACTTACGTAAGTCTCTTACATAAGTCTCCTGACAAGTAGCATTGGCATTCCCACACCAGATATTACGAGTCACATATCCTTCCATATGGAACATTGTTCTGTATGGAAGGAGTTCCGTGGAAAGAGCTGGTGGGGATAGTCAGTCAATGAAGGGTCGGGGGCGGAGAGCAGCAGTTCCGCACGGATCTGCATCCGTGTGGACGCAGATTCATGCAGAGAAGTTAAGGTAGGGTTCTGGATACACAAGTGTCCAGAACTCTCTACAAAAGAGGGGAAGTCCCCTGACAAGTAACATTGCGTACGCATGTACCAGATGTTATGAGTCGCAACTCTTTGAGTCCAGACCTCTGTATGAAAGAGGGGAGTAACAGGGACGGTCAGTTCTCTGTTCTGTGCCAACTTACAGATCTTTGTGTGCCAGGAAGTCACACAGAGATCTGAATCAGGCCATTTGTGATAATGTCAAAAATGTATTGACCCATCTTTTTCATGAAATATTGAATTTTCTATCTGTATATTGTTAGAAATTTATATTCTGTCATTAAGTGTTTTGTTTACAGAAGTATAATCTACTTTTTATGATAATTTTTTTTATGTATTAGATTAAATAGATAGAGGTTTGGGGATTGAGGTTATTATTATTATTATTATTATTATTATTATTATTAGGCGCATGTTTGGTTGGTCCATGGCCCATGGCAGGGGATAGGCAATAGACCAGAGTCCTATATAGGAAGCAGGGAGTGCTAGGATATGGAAGGGGACAGAGCAGTGCCAGGAGGTCATGAGGCAGAAGACAGGGAGTGATACTCAGGAGGTAAGTTGTCTCTTGTAGCGATGGCTGAAGGCGAGATCATTGCCCTAAAATTTTTTAATTAGGCCCCTCCTGTGCAGGCTGTACCTGACACATTCTCCCACAAAAGGGCATACTCAGACAGAGCAATCTGGGAGAGAAAATGCAGCACGTGAGCATAGCGAGGGCGAACAAGTCCTGGGTATCTTCTTCATTCAGTCAGGTTAGTTACATTCAAAGCCCGGGTCACTCCTGCACTTAGTCAGATCAGTTTCGTTCATAGCCCGGATCACTCCAGCATTAAATCAGATCAGTGCCGTGTGAAGCACTTACCAAGTCTTTTATACAACAACAAAGGCATAACTCCCTACCTTATTAGGTTGTAATCATGTTTTAAGCAAGTTAATTGGTACTACTTATCTAACTAATTTCTGCATTCCACATATGCGCAGTATAAGCTAGCATTGCATGATGTTAGTGTCACATACCCTCTGCCCCCACCAAGCTGCCTTATTGGCATGTCTTGGCCTTAAACGTCTGGTTCTACACAGTATTAATAACACGTTTGCATAAAAGCACATTAAAAATGGAGAACAGCAGCCATTTTAAGCTGCCTGGGCACAGCGACGGTAAGCTAGAAGTAGAGCAGTTAAACTGGCTTGTAGCAGCCAAGCTTTTTATTTGTTAAATTAAACAAGTTCGAAAGACTATTAGACTTGAAGCTGATCCTTATCAGGATATACAGGTAGTCACAGAAGTGACCCTTCCTATTCTCAGTTGACAGAAAGAGAATTTTGCCTTTTCTTTGAAAATGAGAAAAATCTAATCCAACAATACACAAAGTAAAAAATATCATTATTTACCTTGAAATAGAAAGCCTCAGGCCATGACAAAGAATTCCAGCTAGAATAACAGTTTAATACAAGTTACACAAAAAGAACGAGGTAATGTAATAGTTGTGCAACATATTGTCTTCACAATTATGTTGGACGTGAACAGTTTGACAAAAGAAGCACCTCAGCAACAGGGATACTGCTGTGGCTAAAGTGCTGCGTTTGTATGGAACGTCACATAGAAAATTAAGGCTAACATGACAGCTGTCATACTTGGTTCCTCTAGCAAAGGCTTGTTCCACAGACAATTGTTAGAAACGCATAGTCTTCTTGGTTCCTTTCTGTGATGAGGATTCATCCCAGCAGCAGCACCAGTACCAAACCTTTCGCTCATTGATTCCTCAGGGTTGTCACTTTGTCTTAGCACATTCAATGTAGGACTAACTACCCCCATCACTAATAAGGATATTGATAATGAAGGAGTTGGTATAATTCTCCCATAATATAGGAAAAATGTAGTTGCAAAATGAAAAATAATATTGTGTACACAACTCTTAATAGAGTATGTAATTGAGTAGTTAGCAAGTAAATATTCTACTTAAAGACAATGCAGAAAAAAATTTATTCTTCTTAATGTGTCCACTACTTGGACAAAAATTGCTGGCCTGGTGCTAACTACACTGAATTAGTGTAATCACTTTTTCAAAAAAGTACAGTGTACACTGAGCAATGTGCACTGCATCTGGCCACCTTTATTTTTAAAATAAAAAAGAGCTTTTATAAGGGCCGTTGGGTTCTTATTTAACAAATGAGCAATTATCACTGCCCTACAAAAGTAAATAGATATATCACTAACTCAGTCTATAACATTGTTACACACTGTTGTTTCACCATCAGTGGCATTTTGCCTTGATTTGGGAACTGAATTTGGTGGGAAGAGCCGAGTCCTGCCTCAGTTTGACTCAGAACAGAATCTGAACCACTCATCTCTAGTTTAAACTTTATATTTCATATGCCGTTAGGATACGCTTAACTTAGACATGACCCATAGCAAGTGCAAATGTTTTAATGTATCTGAAGAGCACAGGTGGTTGCGCTTTTATGTGAATTGGGTGCAGTTGCAGGGGCACGCCTAGCCAGCTTATTGACTGTAGGAGTCAACACACATACCAATGGAAGGTCCTCCAGCATGGAAGCTGATATGTCACGATTAATGCTGGGGTTTGAATAGATCAGGGTTGTCGACTTTTAAAAGCTTCTCTCCAGAAGATCCCGGAGCGAACACATAGATGCATGCAGGGGCGGGGCTTAACGGCACAATTTATGCAAATCGCGTCATTAAGCCCCACTCTTTGACTAGGAATTACCCCTTTCGGGGTTTCATAGGGATGGGAGTGGGGCTTGAAGACGCATTGCTGAGCCTTGTAGTAATATCAGCATGAGCATGTTTAGCCTTCTAAGCATGCTACGTTTTAGCCGATGAAAAAGAAAAAATATTTAAAAAAAATTGTGCCAAAAAAACTTATACAATATACATTTACCCACATGTCATATGAAAATACACATTTACAAACCATAATATTGCCCCCTACCATTTAAAATTAATACAGGTGGCCACACTTTGTTTTAATAAACTTCTGTTAAACTAAAGTGTGTTGCATAAAGTAAAAAAAAGTATTTCTGACTCACCATTTAGCTGTCATCATTCGTGGGACGAGTTGCTTGTAGTTTCTTCTTTCATTGCAGTTAATCTTTTTCAGTTTCTTGAAGAATCTTGTCCGCTTGCTTGAAGATGATGTTCCGGTCCTTCCTTCTGTTCTTCGGCCTCTTCTGGCACTTGCCCCGACGACAGGCTCCATCCTCTTCTTGGGCAACGCTACTAATGACCATTCGGTCAGTAGAGGGAACCCTTTTATAGAAATTATGACGTCATTTACATTAGTGGGCTCTAGTGAGCGCTCTAGTGTTTATGACGTCATAATTTGGTGGCCACACTGTAATTATTTTAGATAGTAGGGGCCAATATTATGGTTTGTAAATATGTTTGTAAATATGTATTTTCATATGACGTGTGTAAGTGTATATTGTGTATGTTTTTTGACACAGTTTTTTTTTTTTACATTTTTTATTTTCATATCAGCTACAGCGCAGCATGCTTAGAAGGCTTAACATGCTGACACTGATATTAATACACGGCTCAGCACTGAGCCTTGTAGTTCTATCAGCGCAGCCATGCTAAGCATTCAAAACATGCTGCGCTTGCATTTTGGAATGAGAAAAACACATGTCAAATATATATGACATGTATTTTTCTGATACAGTGTGGGGCGCTTTCATTTAAAGTGCCCCACACACAAGGCACTTTGTTTTTCTGCGCTTTTCTTATGATCTTAAGTTAATTTAGTAAAATTGCCTTTAGTGAATACAGTGATTTGTATTTTTTAGATGGCAAACATCTGGACGATTATTTTCCAGTGGTGTTTGCCTGGTCAATTTTGCTAAAAGCTAAAGTCTCGGGACTTTGGTCTTTTTTGGCAAAATCGACTTTAGTAAATATACCCCCTGGAAACCATGAGCTTTAAGTCCCTTGCGGGAGGTTTGCCAGCTCTCCCGGGATACCGGGAGAACTGCTCGAATTTTGGGAATAGATACTATATGCGTGCATCTTGCTTCTTATCATGTGCACTAGCAAGTCACAGAAAACTACATCACACCAGCTGGCGTATGCTCATATCTGGGTTGCTGGCACTGTATTCGCCAATACAGTAATCCTAAAACTAAACCTAACTCTAAGTACTAACACTAACCCTAATTATTACTAGCTCTAAACCTAACTACTAATTAACAATTTACTTACCTTTGATGCAGGGGAATGGCAAGCATCATAACAGTACTCCAGCAGAAAGGAAGAAAGTGAAGAAAAGAGACAAGAAAGAGAGATATAAAGAGAAAGAGAGAAAGAATAATAGAGAGGGATGAGCTGACAGGAGAGAAAGACAGAGGATAGCAGTGGAAGGAAACATCGTAGCAGGACTAGAGTAAAAGTAGGTGATTTTTTCTTTTTATTGATTTACAAAAAATAATAATGGATTGACATTTTTTCAAATGTCAGTATTATGAAGGGGCACAATGCTGTATATATAGCTGTCGACATGGTACTGCTGTCAATATAACATTTCTCAAATTTAAAACACTTTCGGCAATAATATGTACAACATTATGGTGTTGACGGTATTACTATCAGATTTGCGGCCAGAACCACTTGCTGCAATTCACTTTTTGGCATAGAGTGACTGCAGTACTTAGAGAGAGTGGCAGAGAATTGTCATGCCACCTAATCCATCTTCAAAAATTAATGGATAACTCATCACTAACCAATTTTCAAAAAAACTGGGGTAATTTACCCAAGTTCTTTAACTTTTAGTAGAAAAAACTTTGCAATATAAACACTACTACTTTCTCTGGGGCTTTGACACATATGAATTAAATCTGGATGAAAACATTTTTCTTTTAACACCTTCCTAGCTAGGGTCAGTACCGTAACTGCTATTAGTGATCATCCCAGCAGAAGGAATTTTGTGAAGAAAACATTCTCTTACAATCTTTGCCATATATCAGACTTGCACATTTATTGGGGTTGGAAATAGACATGATATAAACAATTTTTCCAGGGAACAGAGCAGAAAACACCTGTCATGCATACTCTGAAAATCCTTTAGGATCTAGAAGGTAAAGCTTTAAAGCGAGTCAAAGACTAAAATTGCATTTACATTAATAATATTTTAAGGAAAATGAAACACTAATGCCTGATTCAGGTAGAAAAGAGAAAACAAATGTATCTTACATTTATTTAAAATCTCTACAATTAAAATCTCTATAATTAAAGGTCTGCATTTAATCCAGATGTAAATGCAACTGCAGCTCTGGATGGATGAATATGAATCCATGAATCTAATTCGTATCACTCTGTATTAGTGGTAGGTTTTTTTCCTAAGTGTTTTAAATGTAACCCAATGACATAATGTGACAGGGGGGAAAACGGTTGCGTACAATAAGACAACCTGTCTGACAGATGAGAGCTTGACAACACTGGATCGCAGGACACCTGATCTTCAGTGATGATTAATAAAAGAATCTTCAATCAATTGGGACGCCTGCTCAACAGTTCGATGCACAATGAGAACACCTACAGAACATCCCGGACTCAACATGATGGGTCAATGCAACTTGACAGGTGTGTTGTATGCTAAATGTGGATTTTAATGTTAAAATGTTGATTTTAATGTTATTTTTATATTTACTCTTTCGGTTAGGGTGTGGTTGCAGAGAAGGGATGTTTAGGACAAGGTTGCATTGAGGTGGTGGTTAGTGTTATTGGCCCAGATCCTGGGCTACGGATGTCTGGGGAATTAGGCACTATGTGTGCGAAATTCCCCAGTCAGTTATAATGTGTGCATCATCATAGCTACGTTATGTGCCCTGGCCGGTACGTTAAAGGGGTTGGCCAGCTTGTTACGTGTGCCGTGTATCTGCCATATTGGCGGAGATAGGCATATAAATAAGGGAGTGGGGCGATGTAAGGCCCATACCAAGTAGTACATTTTAAGGTAGGAATCTGGACACGTAAGTGTCCAGATTTTACTACCTTGAGTGGGGAGTGTAGGGGGCGTACCTAAAGACCACGCACATCCGTAAGACGTGCGTTGGTCTGGATCCAGCCCATTGTTTTTATGTGACATTTTGCTATCGACAACACTAAGGTCGATGTAATAATGCTCTCGACCTTAGTGTTGTCAGGAAGCCATATTATGTTTTTAGCCATATTCGTACACTATCAAACTAATGTTGTCGAGTTTATGAATGTCACAAAAATTTATTATAGATTTCGTAAACTACAGTACACCCAAAAAGGGAAAACATCAAAAGAAAACAGGTGATCAAAGTAATATAATATATAATATATATAAGTAATATTTTTTCGTACATGAAAACACTATGTTCACAGGATTTCAGGATTAAGATAAATTGTTATATTAGTGATTGTCGATCAGTGAATACAGTTTTAAGAAATACTAATAAACCACATCCATATTGTATGGCTACTTGCATATAGTAACAGCAATTACCTTTTTTGAAACTGTAGCCTCAAAATTGTAAACAAACGGTAGTGGAGTATGTTAGGACTGAATTTTACTGTATTAGAGAATCTCATAAAAATATAGCAAATTCAGGGGTTAGGTAAGCCTAAACAAAAGATGTGTTGTAACAGGGAATGCTAGGAAAGCAAAATACTTGATGGATCTCTTGTTGATTTTACTCCTTTTTTACAAATAATTTATGTTTCATACTAAAGCAGTTGTGATTTTATATACATATCTTTCTTCCAAAATCAAAGAAGAAATATCTGCACAAATCCCAGGACTACCTCTTTAAATTCAAACATCCATATGTAAGAGGTGTGCTACCATGTGGCAAATAGACAACTAAAAAATGAACATGTTGACAAAATTATCCTATATAGGGAGAAACTTTCCCAGCAAAAAACCACATATATAGTGCACTCAAAAGTCCATAATTAGAAATATAAAAAATATGTTTATTGAAATAACAAGATAATAAAAGCGAAATAGTTGCAAAATATAAATACTATATATCAAATAAATTCAACAATACAAAAAGTGAATAGTGGTACACCGGACTTCAAAAATTCATATCAATATAATAGCTTATAGCAAATTGGAAAACATACATTACTCCACCGTCAATATAAGAAACGATCTTCTCACAATGTAGATAGAATTTTAAACAAGAGATGCTGCGGTAATCTATAATGTTGCACCAGCTGCTATCCCTAATCATCTACAAAATAAAAAAGCAAAACAAAAAAACCCCCTCACGGAGGTGCTTCACTCTGCAGAGCCCCTATAATCCCTACCTATATTACGGTGCAGCGAGGGGAAAACTAGGTTACTACTGCAGACGGAGAGTAAAGGATGATGATCCGGTGTAGAGTCCACTATCACAAAGAAAAGGTGCCTTTTCTTTATATATTATATTGATATGAATTTTTGAAGTCCGGTGTACCACTATTCACTTTTTGTATTGTTGAATTTATTTGATATATAGTATTTATATTTTGCAACTATTTCGCTTTTATTATCTTGTTATTTCAATAAACATATTTTTTATATTTCTAATTATGGACTTTTGAGTGCACTATATATGTGGTTTTTTGCTGGGAAAGTTTCTCCCTATATGGGATAATTTTGCCAACATGTTCAATTTTTTAGATATCCTTCTTCCAGTAAGCATTTTAGGCAGAATATTCTCCCCTTCCCCCTTCTCCCCTCTTCTCTCCTCCTTCTACTCTGTTTATTCTTTTCATTTTTCTTTCCCCTCTACTTGTTTTTGATTCCTGCCTTACTCTTAATGCTTGCAGGGAGACTACAGAAAATTATTTAGTTTTTCTATTATGTTGAGATACTAAGATAAGGTTTCACTTATAATCAATAAGATAGATATTATCCCTCGTATCTCTGCATGTAATTATGCTAGTATTTGTACCATGACTATTATTTTTCATTCTACTGTAAAACTCAATAAAAACAGTTTATAAAATAAAATCAAGCATTAAATATAACAAGTATTTGTTTAAGGCTTATTTGGAAGTAGATCCCACCTGATTTCATAGAGACGTCTGTGTGTGCACGTTTTGTATAGGCTGATCTGGCTGCAATCAGCGAGAAAATAAAAGTCCTGCTAGCAAATTGATAGCAATTGCTGCTTTTTTTCCCCTTTGTTAAGTAATATTAGACTAATACTAAAATGTAATAATTTATTTCAATCTAATTTTTGCCATGAAGAGCCCCAGTGGCTGTCTTCATTACTTCTTCCCCTTGTGCAGACTTACAATGTGTATATTAGGCAACTACCAGATGGTTACAAAAACCTGGGAGAATATTAGTTAAGTGGGTTTTTTTTTTACTCCAATCTATGCTGATTGGGGAAGAATCAGGTTTGTGATGTCCCATACTCTGAGTTAAAAAACACAAATTTTTGGGAGAATTTTCAGCCTGTTTTGTAAATAATTAAATGCTGGGTCTGATCCAGAATTACGCAAAACTGCTCATTTACACATTCCCTACGTTGTTTATTTAACATGTTGTTTTTAGTTGCAGATGGGGCATAGGTTTGGCGGTAGCGGTGGAGTAGTCAGCAAAATCTTAAAGGTGCTAGGCTAAGGCCTCCGTTACAATTTACTCTTAGCTGGCTCCCACCGGCTATCAGTGCCACCTTTTCGATCTAAAATTCATAGTCCGCAAATTTATCAATTAATAAATCTATGCCCCCTAAGCTATATTGTTGTCCGTGTGATTATTTTTTGTATGCATGACGTGAATGCAATAGTCAGCCGTTGGTAGTTTATGGAACAGAGAGAGCGAATGATTGCAGCTTGCAGACAGTGATATGTTAGTAGCAGTCTGATTGTTGCCAGATCGTAGGGTAGTATGCCCATTTTGACTAGACTGTAATAAGGTCTTCATACCCAGGTTTTATTTAAAGGGGAAGCTACTTTTTAAAGACCACATCTTTTTTTCATAGGGACTTGGCACCTGGAGCAAGCTCAGGAAAAAGGAACTTCAGGCCATATATTAGTACTTGTTCCATTCCAC
>WWET01000615.1:477009-493141 GCA_011038615.1 Limnodynastes dumerilii
CATACACACACACATCACTATCTATATATACATACACACACACACACACACACACACATCACTATCTATATATATATACACACACACATACACACATCACTATCTATACATATACACATACACACGAACACATACACATCACTATCTATATATACACACACACACATCACTATATATAAATATATACACACACACATCACTATCTATATACACACATATACACACACGCACATGTAATTGTTAAAAGCAAATATATTAGCTTTATAAAAAGCTATGAAATTCCATAGTCAAAAAACCTTGCGGTTTAACATGTCTGATTAAGGTTTCTTGCATTGACAGCAGAGAAAGAAAAAAGAGAGCACCAGATGTATATGAACTCAGCTGTGTGGGAGGATATTCTGCTAGACCCTCCTTTATACTACAAAAAGAAAAGGGGGTGCACACAAAGGGTGCTAAACACCGTACTCTCTGCTGGAGATAAATGAGAGCTCAATAGGTGAGATCCACCCTATATTGCCTAGCACTGTATACGGAGAAACTTTTTTCACCATTATTATATGGGAGTGCGTCCTACCGTAATTAAGACACTTACAGGAGGATAAAAAATTGTTACTCTTGTCGTTTCATAGAGACCTTTTGAAGCGCATTGCAACATAGTTTCTCTATTGGATAAAACTTTCATCTTAATATACTAACCAGCAATAAGAAGTGGATACACTGTATTAGTGGTCACCTACTCCTAAAAACCTCAACAGCTATTTATTTGAAAATACAAGATATATAACCTGAGTACTCAGTAGTATTATAATTATATATGTGTACCAACATTTTATGCCTGTCTTTATGTTTTTAAAAATATATGTTTGTGTGTGAATAAATTAGTTTGCTTTTTAAAACTCACTTGTTTGCCGGCCTATTGAACATAGTGAATCTATATATACTTTTTCAAAAAACATATCGAAACTCGGTAGCTGTGTTTAGCACCCTTTGTGTGCACCCCCTTTTTTTTTCTTGCATTGACACAAAACATAGAAACCTTTAAAACTTTACCGTTCAAACGCCAAAAAGCAATGAAATTACGACATTAAGGCTGGAGTCTTAATGGACGTGTTCCTTAAGCAATACAGACATTGTATACCATCGCATCCTATGGTAAGCTGCAGATTCAGCACTATCATGGACAACAAATAAATAAATAAAATATATAATAAAAATTAATCTGTGTCACTCACATTGGGCTGGATCCAGACATTGTTAAGTGCATGAACTTAGTTACTCCTGGGCTAAACCATGTTGATTTCAGGGGCAGCCAAGTTAATTACATACTTTGCAAGCAGGGATATATCTCTAATTTGCTTACTGCACACAGATACTGACCAGCTTTACTATCACACTGTTATTTAGACTTGGGATAGGAAACATCCCCTCTCAACACTAATACTGTTTGCAGCAGATAAAATATGACTCCCCTGAAATCAACATGGTTTAGCCAGGTGTAACTAAGTTCATGCACTTAACAAGGTCTGGATCCAGCCCATTGTCACATTGCAACATGGTTTACCTGGATGAGCCTTTGTGTACAATATGCTTTATAGTAAGTATTTTTCCTCTATGCCGTATGCTGAGGTGTATATTTGCAGCTTTGTTTGCTGTTACTCAAATTCTGGATCAGACTTGTAACCTTTTGTTAAATATTCTGCAACCTATAGACACTCTTAAAAAAGTTATGTATATTTTTGGTTTAATCTTTCAATATAATTCTGTTCTGTGTAGTTCCATATAATGGATTGTGCTGATAACCAAATATATACATCATTAGCCTATCACTTGTACAGACAACAAAATATTTAGAGCAGATGGGAAAGCATGATTCAATTGGCAAGCTTTCAGTTCATTAAAGCAGTATGTTGTTTGCTTCATTATCACTAACTGGTGCTGCTGTGCAATTTAAATGGAAGATTTCTCCTAGACAAGTTTACATACACATGCATGCACAAAAAGACCAAGCTTAAATGCCTAGTAAGATTTTAAATGTTTCTTTATCAGACAGCACTTAACCTAGGGTAGGACTGAGTGAAGGTCATGTCATTATTACAATGAAATGAAGAAATCAACATTGAGGAGAGGCAGAGAATAAATATACTTTTTTTTCCTTCTCTATATCAGATAACTCTGCTAACAATGGGGTTCATGATGAAGTGGGAAGACACCTAACAATTTACATTGTATGACAATGCACATGCTCACAGCTTACTCCTTTTTCCTTATGAAGAATTGGTAGTTGAAATTTCTTTAGATTGGAAAGGAAACAAAGGTAAGGGGTGTGTGCATAGCAATCCGACCTATACAGTGGCGCAGATATGCTTGTCATTTTGGGGCATGAGGATTAGTGCAAATGTGGGGGCATGGCCGTTTCTAGGAGTTTGCAATCTGTGCAACCACATGGAACTGAGTGGCTCAGATGATGATCCATGGTGAGGAGCGATGATTACATGTAAAGTTCAGTCAGCTGTCCTGTCCTTCCATCCTAATGAAGAACATGCACTGCATAGACATATGACAATTAACACAGGTAAAAAAGGTTAGTTGAGGAGGGCTTGGTAAGAAATGTAGGGTATTCAGAGATACACAGGTGTAGAGAGTATAGGAGTTGAAATGACACAAGGGTCATGAGAGACAGGGGGAAAGAATGTAGGTTGAAAAGACCCGAGGGGCCGGGATCACTTGATTTGCTTCTGTGGGGCAAAAAAAAAAGAAGGTTATGTCAAATTATGTTTTAATTTTCTATGCAATTTCTATGGAATTTATGATCATTAAAACGTTTTCATATTCATTAAAATAAATTGATAGTTTAGCAACAAAGATCTGTTTGAAAAATAGTAAATAAAGAGAATAGATTCTATTAATTTGTTTTACCAAAATGTTTAAATATAAATATAACTATATCTATTTAAAATGCTATGCGTTTATAGTGGTATTTAATGAAAACTCTAAAAAAGTATGGGAGAATGTTTTCAATGTCCTTTAATTAATTCACTTACTATTTCATTGATATATTTCAAAATCAAATTTTATATTATGAAAAAAACTATAAAAATCTGTATATTTATTTCTGCGTGAGGTATATGATGTTCACTAGGTTTCAGTGTGTATTATAAGGTGGTCTTTAGGGTGCAGTCTGTATTGTATGGCAGTCACTAGAATACAATGCCATGTCACTGGGTCTGCCCATTTGTGGCAGCATAAAACAGACATCCTCAAATGCAGATCTCAATGTGTGTGGCAGGTGACAATGGACTAGACCTACAAGGAAGAGGATGCTGAAAACAAGGTCTAGAACTTGCAAAGTGACAGTAGTTGATACCTGCTACTTTGTTCTTAAAGAAATTCCCCTGTGCCCAAGTGGTCAGTTGGTGATCCCCACTAGACTACCAGGGTTTTGGATCTCCTGCACCCATTCCAGGCCAGTGGATGTTTTGGCAACAAGTGGGGAAGCAACACTAAAGAAATCAAAAATCCTTTTAAAATGGAGGGACTCATCTTCTAGCATAAACATGGCACTAGGTCCTGTTAGTGTAAGGGAACAATACCCTGTTGGTTAAAATGCCGCAAAGCCTTGTTTATTAGAGCGTGCCAGGCCCTTACTAACTCAGAGCACTATGTCTAATAGTGGTCAGAAGAAAGGCTGACCCAGGTATTTGGTTGCAGGTGTTGAAAGTAGAAACATGCTGGGTGAGATGTAAACAGAAAGTGTCTTTCACTCTGTACCTTGATATGGGCTGGGCTGAACTGGGCTTCCTCCTGTGAGCTGTTATGGTCCCTTGTGGTGAGCACTTTAAGGTCATTCTGGCTGTCTACGCAGTAATGCCACAAAGGAAATTTAAGGTTTTCTGTGGCCCTAGGCCCTGGCCCTTAGGTTGGTTGTATATCCCTGCCCCCCCCCCTTCCCAATCCTCCTCCCTATTTGTAGTGGGACATGGCAGGAAGGACAGGAAAATCTCCATTATAGCTGTAAACCGTCAGATGCGTATTCATTGGTGAAGTCCTTTGTAGTGACTCCTCTATGTTGTTAGATTTATTCTGTTTACAATTGGAGCCACCTTTACACAAATACATGCAATGATGATTATGGTTGACAGTGCCAGCTCACAATTTTTAAGTGACATGTAAGTCCAGTGTATCACATTATTTAATTATGTTCTATTTTGATGCATCGTGATTCTTTATACTACTACTGCTCTCGTATTAGTCTTATACAAGTCACTTTATGATAATTACTGGATGCTTTAAATCCAGTAACCATTCATGGCCATATTTACTAATCTACAGGTTTTTAAAAGCGGAGATGTTGCCAATAGCAACCAATCAGATTCTAGCTGACATTCTCTAACTTAAAGTGAGAGGTAGAATCTGATTGGTTGCTATGGGCAACATCTTCACTTTTCCAAACCCTTAGCTTAGTAAATCTGGCCCTCAAGCTGTTCAAAATTACAGTTTCTCAGAGAGAAACTGTGATTTTGCATTTAAACGCAAAACTAACAATAAGTATTTCAGAAATAGAAAAAAACATGCAGCAAACAAATGTATTAAAATGCTCCAATGCCACTTATTTATCTCAATTAATTTTTTTTCCTGCATCTTGTTTTATACACAGTACTGCATAGTTCAGCAAAAATCAATTCTCACTAGTGCAAATTGTTCTCCTTTTAGTATATACATTGAACAAGTATGAAAGCTTATAAGATAATGTACTGATATTACAGTCATTTGCGATAATATAATACATAAAGATCATGGACCGGATCCAGACCCCCGCGTACTTCCGTGCGCGCGGGGGTCTGAAATTACGTGAGACAGAGGGGAGTGCACACCCCCTGTCACTGCCCTCTGTCGTGCGGGCTTTATGGCAGCTTACGCTGCCAGAAGCCTGCCTTAAATGCGACGGGCGGATCAGCGGTCCGTACGACCGCTGATCCACTACAGTGTGGGAGCCCCCTCCCACACTGTACACTTTACCTGCTTCCCCCCGCCCGCTTTAGCGGGCGGATGGGGAGCACAGCGCTTTAGCGGGCGGATGGGAAGCACAGCCCATTTGCACGCAATAGTAACATCTGGTGCGTAAATCACCTGACGCTATTAATTCTGGATCTGGTCCCATACTATGAAATGCATTTTATCTATTTTTCATTTTATCGTTTATCATTTTATCTTTTAATCAAATCAGTTGTGATGAATGCTGTAGGACTTTGTAATGCTATTATATACTGGACAGATGTTCTTTTGTAGCCATTTGTTTACCCACTGGCTTAATTATATGTGACTAAGATGCGTATAAATGGACTTATGCCATGGTAATATAGTGAAGAAGGTATAAACAAGTGTGCTTTGGCAAATAAGATATTGTTGAGGTTTGCAGGGAAATACATATGAAGAAATAAATTGTATGTGTATTAGGAAATGAAGCTGTGCTTTGTTGCTTAGAGATTTGTAGTAGAGAAACGTCACAAATGTATCAGATTATATGTGAATGATGCAATCATAAACACTATTGACAGATAAATATATCAAAGAAACATTGCATAATAAGTGTTTTATAAAGTAGACATCCTCATTCTTTTTATAGAATATTATTCCTGGGTGAAACTGTAAATAAGGTTAACATAAAATCTATTCATAGACTTTGTTTTTTTCTTTTTTAACATTTTAAAAGAACACAAAGCAAGAAAAGGGAAGAAGGATTCTTAATCAGGGTGTATACCTGGTTACAATAATTAAATATAAAACAGTTTTATATCCATTTAAAATATATCAACATCCATTGCAGGGGAGAACTACCATTGGTGCAAAAGGTGAAATGGCACCGGGGCCCATGCTGATACAAGGGCCCAGAGCCATCATCACTGCACCGCCGAAGCTCCCCACCGGGTTACTTGGGATATGGCACTAAGAATGGCACTAAGAACCCAAATGCTATAAAATGTGTTGAACTTAAACCACAGTATATAAACAATCCAATTTAAAACATACAAAATGAATAAATAAATAAAATGAGAATAAACAATATATATAAGGAGCAAGATTGTCCCAAACAATAGTTCAAAAACGTAAGAAGACCCGATTGGTTTGGGGCAGCATTCTCAGTAAAGTGTCCGGTAGTTCCCATGGAAATTGAATCAGAGAAATTGTGAAGAAAACCAGAAGGCGCCTTGTGATATCTTAATAAATAATAAAGTGCACGTGCTTCATAATAGATGATTAAACCAATAATAAATTAAATTTGTGTACCAGACATCAGGTACAATAAAGCCTGTTCAAAGGTGTCTTTGGCCTTGGACTTGGATGTTTCTTATTACATGAGGATTCTTGTCAATGCAAGTGCTCAGCAAAAGGAAAAAAAACATAGAAAGGCAATCTAGTGTAGTATTTAACACAAAATATTTAATTCTGACAGAAATATATAAAATATGCATACATAAAATACATAAAGTAAAAGCTTATCTGAATGCAACATTCAATGAGCCAGATCTAGAACAACGCTTCTGAGCGAATTTTTGCGTGGCGGAGATGTAAAATTGCATTTTAGTAAGTACTGCGCATGCACACCATAGAAAATACGCTCAGTAACGTAGCGTAAATGTGAACGTATGGGCCATTCATGTATGTGTCACGTAAATCCTTACGTGTGGGCAGCCAATTTTCCGTGAGTCTAAAATACATCTGAAATACGCTATGTAGGCGGGGGATTGTATTTAAAGTGTACAGTATGGGCGTGCTTGGCTGCGTAAATACGTGTTGCACATAACTACGTGAGCGGATGACATCAGTTACGTGGGCAAACGTTAAGGTAGGGTTTGGAAAGCGGATCTCAGACAAAATACATACATTCAAGGGGTGTGCCAAGGGGAGTGTATAGAAGGTACGCACGCGTAAATACGCTACGCTAGGAAACGTATTTCAAGCGGAGTTCTGGATCTACCCCAATGTAGCAAACGCCACTTCAAGCAGATAATTTACCTACGCATTTCGTCCGGGGGTTTAACCAATGGACTTTATCAGGGAGAGCAGCTAAAATCAAGGGCATGACAGAATTAAAAGGATTTAAATACCCTAGGGCAAGTTCTAAAAAATTCTTTGGGCACCATCTTTAATATGGACAATACTGCCAGTAGCTACTTACTATTTAAAAAGTAAAAAAGACCATAAGGATATACAATACAGGCAAGGCTCTAAACTTCACCAACAGACTAGAACATTATAAAGTCTATATAAACTAAAAATAAGTCTGTAGCCGTGAATATGATTTCAATAAAGTATCTCAGAACGGAATGCACCAAACTAGCCGGACAGCCGATACAGCGCTCTCTGCGGCATAAGTGCTGATAGCTCTGACACAAAAAATACACTAAGGAAACGCTGCAGAAGCCAAAATTATAGACATAGAAAATGCAGTCCAGATTAGCAACGTAACAATAAAGAAAGATTATACATTACTTCCATGATTCAAATAATGATAAATTCAGGAATTAAGATGCAATGATCAGAAAGTTACTGACATAATTATACAAATGAAAAGGCAACATATTAAAATGTTAAAATATGGTGATCAATACATAATAAATAATATAGTATTCCTATTAGCCAGCTAATATCAGCTTTACAATATTAAAAACAGATACCAATTAATTCAGAACTTATAAAACATAAAAAGCAGAAACCTAAATAGACCCATTTCCACATCCTCAGAGGTAACATATTAATCCTCAACTCACGTATATATACACTCACACACACACACGTAACATACATGTATGGCAATCACACACACATGACATATATGCATGTATGTACTACACTCACACATGCACACACATAAACACACATAGCATACATACATGCATTACAGTTACACACACATATAACATACATGTATGCATTACACTTACACACATAACATACATGTATAACAGTCACAATCACATAACACACATGCATGCATTACACACACACATAACATACATAGCAACAGAAACCAATGAGGGAGTAGCACAATGACAGCCACTCCCTGATTGACTAACTTTTAAAGCTCTATAGACACAGATGGTGTCTGGTGTCTCAAAAACGGCCAGGAAGAAATGTATTTACCAACTATTCATCTGGCACAATATTATGAACACTTAGTTGCTTGTATGATATAAGGGCAGCAGCAGTACAGACCCAGATTTCTTAAATCTGTTTTGTCAATTTGGATTGTCAGAATCCGATCCCAGTCATAGTGCTTTAGTATTAACATCCACTAATATTATTGCATATTCATACTTAAGGGTTTTGTTTACACAACACTATTCTGGTTTAATTACTTCTAACTTTATTCCATACTGATTGTGTTAGACATGGAGGAGGACAACTGATGAATAATATGTCCCACCCTCCTAGTGCCTCCTGTGAGCTTACTGCTCCTGTCCTAAGGTTCCAGGTCCATTAATTCAAACCGAGAAGGAAGAGGTTCTGCAGGATAGTCCTCTGCATAATCATGCATCTTACCAATTTTATGTATGAGGCACCCTTTGAAGTCCTGCCATCAAAAAATAAATATGAAATGTAATGTTCTGAATGTTTCAATGTGTGTCTACAGTATTGAATGATTTGAGTGACAAGCTGACAAATTAAGGGTGAAACTTAAACCAAAGTTATATAACTTATATAAAGTTGTATAGGATCTGGCTATAGCCAACTATCCCTGTACAAATTAGAAAAATAATGTTAACCAAAATGGTTAGGGTTTCTAAAACACAAAAAGTGCTGTTTATGGAGAAAGTATAGTTAAAGATACATCACTAAGCATTATTACATTTTAGGAAGTAAGTTCTCAAATTAATACATAAATAGTAAAACAAACACTGAGAATCAAGCCAAACGTTACTATACTATTCCTCTCTCTTGTAAATGCAATTTTGTGTTGTCTTGTGCTACTTATATGCAGAACTGTTTGATTTTTATTGTCAAAATAACTTTTAACATCAAGTTTATAGTTCTAATTTATCAAACTACTAGAATATGTTGTTTCATATCTTCATGCAATGTACATATAATCTATACTAATAATAATAATTAACATGTAAGAATATAAGCATATAGGGGTAGATCCAGAACTAAGTATGCTAGCTGGTGACGTAAAAACGCAATTTTGTATGTACTGTGCATGCGCACGCCAGATGTTATGCCACGTAACTCTGAATGTCCGTACCAGCCTAGTATCAACAGCGTAACTACAAATGAGGGGGCGTGCCAGCCATACGACACCCGTAATTACGCTTCGGAGGCGGGGGGAGGCATTTAAATCCAGCAGTCTGGGCGTGCTTAAGCAGTTACGTACGTCAGTACTTATGCTGTGTAAAGTCACGGTATGGTTCGGCAAGCATAAAATGGCCAAAGTATGTACAAGTGAGGGGAGTGCCTAGGGGAGTGTATAGTAAATATGCTAGCGTAAATATGCTACGTCTTTAAAGGTAATGGAAACATAGCTCTGGATCTGGCCCCTAATATGTATCGTCTGCACTTCCTAGGACCACGTGACCTGTCCAGATGAATCTCATCAGCTCACCATCCACTCCACCTATCCATGTAATGCTATCACAAGCTGCTTTCTATCTGCAGTCAGGAAAAGGTCTGAAAGGATATACCACACTGTCCAATCATTTGTTACCCTGGCAAGAGCATGTGAGTTGATATGGACTGATACAATGAGGATTACTCAATGTGCATCTGCAGTACCCCCCATCCCTCCCACCTCCTTGTGCCACATAGAACCCCGCAGATATAGTTATCATTCATATTTAACTGTAAAAATCTGTAATTATCCATAGACAAAAAACAATGAAATAAGATTAAGGCTGAAACATTAAGGGATTTACTCTTTATGCAACAAAGACATGGTATACCATCACATCCTGTGGTTAACTGCAGAGTGAGGACTATCTTGGAGTTGGATTGCTATCAATTACAAATCAGTAGTGCTGCTTCTTCACAGATTTGTGTGTTTGATTACTTGGCGTACATGGTCTGTGACTGGTGGTGGTTCACTGATGTAGGGTAGATACAGTTTTCTTTTAATTAAATAAATCATTATAAAATTGGGCTATATTCCTCCCATAATACTTCTCTATATTCCCATATAATAGATATCTATATTCATCAGACAATAATGCTCTTTATTCCTTTATTCTTCCTTAATTGGGTTCAAATTAAACTTCATTATAGGGATCTATATTTCCCCACTAAAAGGCTTCTATATTATTTCCTCCTAAATATTGATCTTTATTTTTCCTTAATTATACTGGTCAACAAAATCTTTCTTACTTTCTTACTTTTTGTCACAAGAGAGTAAATAAGTGCATCTAATTCTGTTTTATGTGCTATATTCAAACATTGTTTCAGAATGACTATCATGAAAGGATTTTGCATAAGACCCATTTCAAGTTTACATCATTATGTTCATTAAATGTTAATTTCAGGGGGAGTCAAGTTAATTGCATTCTTTGCATGCAGGGATATATCTTTGAATTGCTTACTACACACAGATAGTGACCAGCCTTACTATTACACTCTTATTTAAACTTGGGCTAGGAAACGCCACCTCTTAACTCTAATACTACTTGCAACAGATGAAATATGACTCCCTGAAATCAACATGGATTAGCCCAGTAGTAACTTTAATTTCAAGCTCCTTCTGAAGTCTGAATCAGGCCCCAAATCATAAAAAAACATAAAATCCAAGAAGCAAGATGTATTGCAGTTGTAATTACTGTTTATAATAAAGTCCACTTGGAGAAAATAAAATCCAACAGAGTCTCCTATGCTCTCATCCACCAATACCATCAGAGAAAAGGCAAAACTAGAGAAGTAATCAGGGAATTAGGCACATGGATAAAAATTACATACTTTACTTCACATTAATACATGGTCATCAATAGTACAAAAATAAAAACGGAGTGTGATTCCTCAACACATAAAATATAGCTACAATCAGAGAAAAAGTCCCATACCAGAAGGACAGTCCAGTGAGTGAGAATACTGGACATCCGGAACGTAAGATGGAAAAATCACCTGGGGGATCCGAAACCGGAAGACATAGGCTATAGAGTTGCTGACCTGGAATATCTATACGCGTTTTGGGCCGTGCCCTTTCTCAAAAGGTGTGAATTCTCCGGGAGCAATGGTGCAGCAGAGAATAGAAGCGCATCTGAGTGGTATATATTCTTATATTTTTACACTTTAAATGTTGATGCAAAGTATGGCCTGCTGTGATTTGCCTCAGGAGAATCCCTTTAAGGGTTCAACAGTAGTTAGGCAGCATACTTGTACTCCACTTGCCTTGATAGTGCTTTTCCATTACAGAAATGTCATAGTGTTCACTATATTTAATGCTGACTGCCCTAAGATTGGTTGGGAAAAAGTCCAGGGGCTAGATTTACTAAGGGGCGAGTTTTGCTGCAATTATAAATCACCACACATCGCCGTGATTTTCCGTTGATTTGGGTTTCCAATCATTGGATTTACTAAGAGGGACTTTGTGCTGGAAATTTATAATCACAAGCCATTTGTTGTGATTTTTGAAGGGTTAAATTACCATGATTTAGCTTAAAATCGCTGCAATTTATCTTCAAAGATCTCTGTAGACCATGCTCCTTAGTTAAAAAATTGTAACCTTTAATAAAAATGGCAATATAGCATGCTGCGCCATGAACTATGTACACATATAAAGTGTTAATATAATACAATCCTTAATACTGTGTCCCCAATAAAGTATGCTCAATATGTCCCTTAATAGTGTCCCCAATAAAGAATGTTCAATATGTCCCTTAATTGTGTCCCCAATAAAGTATGCTTAAAATGTCCCTTAATACTGTCTCCAATAAAGTGTCCTTAATATGTCTCTTAATAGAGCTGTAAAAAGTATTGTAAAAAATAAAAAAAAGTTATACTCACATTTCTGAAATCTTTCTTCCAATGACTTCAATGATTTGATTGAAGACATCAGGAGCTTTGGTGCTGGATTTTCTTCCTTCTTTCAGAGACTGGAAGCAGGTATGTCTTCTTCCTAGTGTCCTGATGAAAATGACAGATGAGTCACTTTTCTTAAATCCCATATTGTCCATTTTCTCTTTGTATTTTCAAATTTCATATTTAAATTCTATTTAAAATACTATTTATTCATATAATGACATTACCTAAGAACACAAATATAAATATACAGATAAAATATACAAATAAAAGTAGATGAACCAAAAAAAATGTAATGTGTGTCTGCAGCCACTTAGTTCCAATCAATTTATAATAACATTCAAAAAACAAAACACTGATGTCTGGATTTGGTAGGTTCCACAAATATATATATATATATATATATATATATATATATATGCTACTACATTAGATAGACAGAGGGATAGATATTAGATAGATAGATAGATAGATAGATAGATAGATAGATAGATAGATAGATAGATAAGATGCACAAAACAAGCGGCACTCCCAGGGTTTGAAAAAATGCAGTAAACACAGGAGTCAAGTCCAACGTTTCGGTTTATTTAACCTTCTTCAGGGACAGAATGTGACCTGATGTATATATATGTCCTTCAAAAAATATATATATTTCAATGCTGTGCAAAGATATAAACCAATTGATGTTGAAAAAAATTGAAAAACAACAAGGGAGTAAGATCTAATATATTCTCCCAAAGTTCCAAAAGACTCATAAAAGTGGATAAATTGCAATCCAATAGAGGCTCAGAAATGGTTAATGAGAAGCCACACTAGTTATCAGAGCAGAGAATAGAAAGCCTTATATCGAGACTTCCGGTGGGCGGTGCATCACGATGGCCGCATTTTAGCATAGCTCTGGGTGGCCTACAATATTATCGGCGGACATCCATTGATTTAATCCCCTCAGTTTGTTCTTGGGGCGACTCTCTGCTGCCCTGATTGATTGGGGTTCCCATTTGTTTAAAAATTGGCAACGGAGCTGCCCAAATATCCCCGGAGTCTGCCTCAGTGGTTGAGGCCTGGTGAAGCCGGCGGCCATTTTCCATATTTGCCCACGGTGCTGGGACTTTTGTGCTCCCGCCTGCCCTCTTCCTTGCTGCACAGTGGCTGCGGACTCTCCGCAAAGAAGTGGCCCCATAGCCTTGCCGCGGGAGTGGTATTTGGAGGACCGCGGTACCGGAAATCTCGCGCTCCCGCCTGCCCTCCTCCCTGCTGCATAGTTTGATACGGGGGTGAGGTGGCGGTTACCTGGTAGCCGCTGGAGTGTTGGTGCCGGAGTCGACGGGGGCAGCCCTCAGCGTGGATCTGCTGTTCACGGCTATCGGAAGCTTTGGAGGAGGCTGAGGAGACTGGTGACGGCGGCTGTGGTGCTGGAGGTGCAGTGTCTGGTGGGAGAGGAGCGGCACGGAGAAGGACCTGTGGCAGAGGCGGCTAGATTGGCTGGACAGTGGTGGTACCCTTACTGACTGGAACGGTCGTGAGTTAATTCCCCCAGCATTGGGGTTGATTGAAGAGGCTCAACAGAAAGTGTGGGGAAAACATAGAGTGACCGCCATTTTGTTGCTGCATTGTGGGGGATAGCTGCACTGAACCTCACTAACTGTATTGGGCTATCGGAGGTGCTTGGGGTACCTTATCCCAGGATTATCATTTACTGTGACCTCACTCCCTATACATCTGGGTATTAATATCTTCTACCAGGAGTGGCTGACTCTAGTATATACTGGCCATAAGACTATCACCATCTCAAACTACCAAAGTTCCTGTGGCCTGAACTTCACCCCACTCTGTGTATCTTATGCTGCACTACAGACTTCACTGGCAGATTTTTTGCAAATTGCCTTTATTTTCTAGGCACTGGACTGCATTATAGTATTTGTTTCTTGCAAATATTGAAAGTGTGCTGGTTTATTGTAAGATACCTTCCTTGGTGCCTCTGGTATTAGAGGTGTCTATATCCTGACTTCAGGCTGAGAATCATATCTCCTTTATTACACTGAGTATTGTAGGCTACTTTAGTCATTGCTGTTTATCTTGCATATTTTGCTCGCATGTTTAGATGGTACTCTATTCTTTTGGGATTAGCTTCTGTTTCACTCAACTACTATCTAACTTTGTCCAATTCTGGATGTGTTGAATTGTGTGGCCACATCTGACCACATCTGACCATCTGACCACTAGGATTCTGTGGTGTGACACTCATTCGTGCTATCTCTGTCTCTAAGCCTTGATTGTAATCAGTTATTGAGTGTATTTTAGGGCTTAACATTTATTTCTAGTTTACAGGGTTAACCTTATTGTGTTACTAACTGCCTCCACTGATTGGATTAACTTCCTGAGTTCGCATTCTTTCCTAGCATATTTCCCACAGGGTCTTCTGCTAAATAGCGGTTTGTGGAGTTACAATGTAAAGCCTAACTTTAACTCATTTGGGAAGTAGCGGGTGATCGGATTATCTCTGTGATATCTCAAGGCAGAATAATGACAAACCGGAGCTTTATGTACATAATGTGAGTTCCCTTGCTGTGTTTCTCCATTCACCGCTCTCATTTCTCTATATTGCGTGCATCAATTTTTTGTATCCCTGTATAGTGTGTATGGTTATGGACAAATTTTTGGACAAACAGGCCTCCTCTTCTCAACCCTCCCCTGCACAGTCCTCACGTATGGGTCGTCATAGATCCCAATCCAAACCTACCCCGCCCTCTCCCCCACGCTCTGATAGTGTGCCAGGGTCTGCCCCGGCAGCAGGAGGGGACCAGCCCACCACTTCTTCTGAAGACACTGCGAGAGAGATCTCAAAATTTCTTATGCCCTTAATTGATAAAAAGTTTGACGACTTTCAGTCGCGTTTAGATGCAGCCCTCTCTAGAGTGGAAGCTAACTCCTCCCGTATGGCGGCACTGGAACAACGAACCAGTGACACGGAGGATACGGTTACCTCGCTCCAAGCTCTTACTGCAGCTCAAGCCCAACAATTAAAAGACCTCTCTGCTAAAGTCGATGATTTGGAAAACCGCAATAGGCGTTCTAATTTACGTTTTATTGGTATTCCAGAATCTGTTAGAGGTCCTCAGCTGGTGGATTTTATTACTAAACTGATACCTACGGCTTTGGGCATTTATGACTCGAATGCGGTGCTTCAAGTAGAGAGGGCTCATAGAATGGGCGTGGAGCGACCGGAGCAGAGAAATCGCCCGAGACCAACTATAGCCAAATTTTTAGATTTTAGGGCGAAGGAGCAGCTGTTGCGAGCGTATCGTCAGGCTCGAGGGCTGACGGTGGAGGGGTCTACTATTTTAATTTTCCAAGATTACTCTGTGGAGGTTACACAGAAGAGGAAGGCTTTTACTGAAGTTTGTCAGAATCTGATTGCCCGTAAGCAAAGGTTCGCTCTTTTATATCCTGCGAAATTGAGAGTGGTGGATGGGGATTCTGTTTTGTTTTTTACGGACCCGGCGCAAGCGAGAGAGTACTTGCAGACCCACCCTGTTCAATTAGACCCTTAGTGTATCTCCAGAGTTCCTACATGTTTCTTTTCAGGGGGGACTAAGAATTGATCTCTGGCGTATCACCCCTTCCCCTAATAATAGCCTGGCCTTTGAGAGGCAGCTTTTATTTTGCGTTATCCGGGTGTTGAGCTGGGGGTTTTTTTTGACTGGGTTATTGTAATGTTCCCCCCCTGTTACTTATGCCTCGGTTGCACTAGGTGCACTTATTTGCTCTTTCTTGCGCCATAGGCTATTTACTCATTTGTCGGTTTTCCCGCTACGTTCTCTTCGTTCTTGAAGTTATTTTCATTGCATTGTATTACACCGTGATGAGTGACTGTTTTATTCATCACTGGTGCTTCTCGGTACACCTTCCGAGAACCACCCTTTTGTATGTTCTTAGTTCAAAATTACTATTAAAAAACAATACACATTGTGCCATTTGTACCATACTTGCATATGTTTGTATCTACTTGATTTGTGGTATACTTATGCTGACTTTTCTTTTTTCCATCTCATGGCAGAGGAGCCGCACACTACCCCCAGAGTTTGGTTGGTATCTTTTTGGGCCATTTACACTGCCGTCACATCCGCTCTTC
>WWET01000615.1:493176-503992 GCA_011038615.1 Limnodynastes dumerilii
CTGTACGGATCATCTGAGGGGCTAGGATGACCGCACACGATACCACACCTGCTAGACCATCCCTAAATATTCTCTCCTGGAATGTGGGTGGGCTAAACTCTCCGGTGAAACGGTATAAGGTTCTTCAACATTTGAAGAAGAGAAGAGCTGAGGTGATGTTTCTGCAGGAAACTCATTGGAGAAAGGAGGACAGCTCCTCTCTAAGAGCTCACTGGATACATAGCTGCCACTCGGCGGATTTTAGGAACAAAACTAGGGGGGTGGCGATACTCTTTCATAAAAATTTGCAGTATACAATCCTGGACATGGTGGCAGATGACGAGGGGCGCTTTCTTCTTCTAGATGTGGAAATCTGGAACCTAAAATATACTTTTCTTAATGTTTATGGCCCGAATCAAGATCAACATAAATTTTTCCAATCTATTACTCAGATTTTAGCACAGAGGAATGTTTATAATCTTATTTTAGGGGGAGATTTTAATATTGTAGCAGATCCCCGGTTAGACAGGTCCCCTCCTTTGCCTTGCCCTATTCATACAATTGGTAGAAGTTTCTCTTTGTTGCACTCCACTCTCCAACTCCGTGACTGGTGGCGTTTATTACACCCCACTGATAAGACATACACCTTCCACTCGCAGGTCCATCATTCCTTTTCTCGGATCGATTATTTGCTAGTCTCCGATAGATTGATCAATCATCTCATTAAGGCAGATATAGGGGACATCCTGGTGTCGGACCACGCTCCAGTATTAATATCCCTTACTTCCCCTGCTATGCCAAGTAGGGATAGAATATGGAGATTTCCGGCTCATCTCTATAATTCAGTGGCATTTAAAACCCAAATGAAAGCGCATTGGGGAAACTATGTTGATGAAAATCTGGAACATTGGGATAACCCAGTGCTTCTGTGGGAAGCCTCTAAGGCAGTAATGCGGGGGCACATCATTCAATATGTGGCTCAAAATAGAAAACGCTTGGCGGCTCAATACATTGATCTGCGGGATTCGGTCTCCAGAACATTTCAAATTTACTATGATTCCCCGTCACCTGACACCTACGAGGTATATCTGAAGGCAAGACGCCTCTTGGAAGGTTTTTTAACTACACAGGCACGATCTTCCATTGATAGCACTAGACATAAATACTACCGATGGGGTAACAAAACGGGTAGGTTGTTGGCCTCTATTTCGAAACCATGGGCTAAAAAATCTTATATCACCTCCATTCGTCATAATACTTCTTCTTGTATGCTAACTAAGACTTCTGACATCTTATCACATTTCACAGACCACTATAAGGAAATTTATAGTGCTTTACCTCAAGACCAGTCCCTCCAATCGCGACTTTTAAATTTGGCCCAACTTCCCAAAATGACAGCAGCGCAAAATGACCTCCTGACGGCAGATGTTACTGCGGAGGAACTAAATCAAACCATAGCTTCCCTGAAACTTCATAAGTCTCCTGGGCCAGATGGCCTAACTGGAGAATATTACAAGATGCTTCAGCCGGAAATTGTACCTTGTTTATTAGAATTATTTAATTCAATTCTTACCAATAGACCTGCGCATCCCTCTTTTAATGTGGCATACACCACTCTCATACCGAAACCCGATAAAGACCTCCAAGATGTGGCCTCGTATAGACCTATTTCTTTAATTAATGTAGACTACAAGATACTCGCAAAAATCATGGCCAATAGACTCCAAGCACTCCTTCCCTCTCTCCTCACGGAACATCAATTAGGCTTTATTCGGGGTAGGCAATCGGTCCGGACAATACGTTCGGCAATCGCTGCAACGGTGGCTTCGCACACTGACAAACACACAGAAAATATACTGCTTAGCTTGGACACAACACGTGCCTTTGATTCTGTGGCGTGGCCTTATCTGATGGCAGTTCTTGAGGAGAGGCATTTTGATCCCACTTTCATTCATTTTATTGGCTATCTCTACAACAACCCTTCTACGCACCTCCTTATTAACGGTTCTAGGGGCCCCTCTATACAGATGGAGCGTGGGACGAGGCAGGGATGTCCATTGTCCCCACTATTATTTAATTTAACTATCGATCCTCTCTTCCGCATTCTTCAGGCTTTTGATGGCTTTGAGGGGATAAAAATTGGCCGTACCTCTGTTAAAATTTCAGCATTCGCAGATGATGTGCTGTTGTACATCGGTAATCCGGCATCTTCCTTACGCCCCATATTGGACCTTCTCGAGGATTATGGTAAGGTGTCTGGCTTCCGGGTAAACATGTCCAAATCAGTTGCGTTTGCACTTAATCCTAGCATTACTCGCCCTGGGTGGAGTGGGGACCTACCTTTTGAGTGGGCCAAGCGTTACTTTACTTATCTTGGGGTGAAAATTACCAAAAATCCGTTGATGCTTTGTGAAATGAATCTTTCCTCGCTTGTTAGGAATTTCTCACTTGAGTTGGAGAGGTGGGGGTCACTGCCTTTGTCTTTCCTGGGGAGGGCGAACATGATAAAGATGATTCAATTCCCCAAATTAATCTACCTCTTCCATACACTCCCTATCTTCCTGGGGAAAAAAGATACTCAAATCATTACTGCCCTTTTTCGGAAATTTATTTGGGCGGGTAAACAGCCGCGGATAGGCCTACTTAAGCTGCAACAAACGAAAACAAATGGGGGGATAAATTTTCCAAATATTTCTAACTACAATCTTGCTGCCCTGCTCCGCTATGTACAGGATTGGATACATATGAGGGATGTGTATGCTAACTCGGCGCTGGAGGCAGAGTTCCTGCAGGGCATGCACCTGGTGAGTTTTCTGCACCTGCATGATCAGGAGATCACTCCGGATCTTAGGGATAACCCCTTGTTGTGGGCAACACGTAAGGCGTGGCATGTGATAAGACATAAATTGAATTTGAATGCCCATCATTCCCTTCACCTTCCGTTTGTGGGGAACCCTGAGTTTCAAAGTGGTGCGGCGTCCTGCCCCTTCTTGGGTTGGGGGAGGGCGGGATTGGTATCTGTGGGACACTTAGTAGAGCATGCAACGGGTCGCCCCCTCACTTACATTTCTGCATTGACTAAATATCCCTTTCTACGCAATCAACAAATGGCCTTTTTGCAAGCCCAATATTACACAGCTAGAGTATTGCGGTTACTATCTCCAACGGACCGTTCTAACTCTTTAGATAAACTACTATTGACTCCTCCAGATAGAGCGAGGGCTATCTCTACTAACTATAGGTTCCTCCAGACTCCGATGGATTACTCTAAGTCCCAATTTGGCTTAGCCAAGTGGATTGCTTATTTCCCGGATCTCACAGTTGACGACCTCATACAAACACTGAACTATTCCAGGAGGGCTCTCCCCTCCTTCCAATATTTGGAAATGTTTCTCAAGTTATTCCATTATGCCTATCGTTCCCCGCTCCGACTATATCATATGGGTATTAGGGAATCGAGCTCCTGCCCCAAATGTGCTGCCTTGGAGGCTAACTTGTTTCATAGCCTCTGGGACTGCCCAATCCTCCGTAATTTTTGGTTACAAGTCAAGAAATACTCTGAACATTATCTGCTAACTCGGGTGCCCTTTACAGCAGAATGGGCAGTGTTTGGGATACTTCCTGGAGCCCAACGGTTGGAACGGGGAACTAAAAAGTTGCTGCTGCTAGTCAGCGCAGCGGCACGTAAGACAATCCTTCAGACCTGGACTAGCTCTTTGGCCCCTCCTCTCCGTTTGTTCAGAGAAAAGTTATATTTCCTTTTCAGAATGGATTGGATTGAGGCCTTGCTGGATGATGCTCGTCGAACTGAGGTTTTTTTTGGGGGTTTGGGAGTCTTATATGCGATCTTTGCCGGAGGTAATACAACATAAGCTCCATAACTCCTTCCAATATACAGAATATTATGCCCTTCGTCAACTGGCAGATGACCCTCCTCTATTCCTGGAGGCTCCGGATTAGGCTGCTAACTAGTGTGCGGCTCCTCTTGCTATACTTCATTGACTGGTTACCACCTCCCTGATTAGGGGCAGATCTTGTAACTTCTAGTGTATGGAACAAATGTACTTCACTATCACTATGCTATCTTATTGTATAATTATGTATATTATGCTACATATGCAATATGTTATGATATACTGCTGCAATGTAAATGATTGGACAATGTGTATAAATAAAAATCTTTATAAAAAAAAAAAAAAAAAAAAAAGAAAGCCTTATATCACTCAACAGAGCAGAATCCACAGGGTTCCACAGTTTTTAAAAAAAATTAGTACATGGTCAGAGTGTGCCGCATACGAGTTCAAACAGCATAGGGAACTTCTGTTTAGTACAAGTCAATAAATCAGGTGGTTACTCACGATCCCCATACTTAGACGCAGCTCTGTTATGCTGAAGTGCTCTGGTTGGAGCCAGATCAGCTGTTTCCTTGCACGGCTGTGCAGTGGAATTTAAATGGCCTTTTTTCTTTCTGTAGCCTCTTGCTTCAATAAATCACAGTTCACTGACCCAACGAACAGGTCCAGATAATCAGTGTTTATATAAACTAACGCGTTTCCCTGTCATCTGAGACAGCCTCGTCAGAGGAAAAAAAGTGTCTCCGATGACAGGTAAACACGAATGTGTACCCCTTTAAACTCTATTATCCCCTTCCCAA
The DNA here is from genome assembly GCA_011038615.1 of Limnodynastes dumerilii. Lineage (NCBI taxonomy): Eukaryota > Metazoa > Chordata > Amphibia > Anura > Limnodynastidae > Limnodynastes > Limnodynastes dumerilii. Next base: position 497,810 of record WWET01000615.1, read on the forward strand.
TTACTAAGGATCCCTGGGGGTTCCTTTTGTGTCTACCTGTTTCAGATGTGGATAAACACTCTTTAAAACTTGCCTCTCATATTCTCGCAGCAGCTAAGTGGCTTGTGGCTAAATCTTGGAAGTCTCTGCTAGTTCTGTGAATGTCAGCCCTCACTGTCTGGTTTGTTGCAAGCATGGAAAAAACTATTATCACCTCCATGATCGCGATGACCTTTTTTTTCTTGTATGGCTCCCCTGGCTAGGAAGCCAGCCTAACCCCGCCCCTTCCAGCTTTTGTCAGATGTTCCTCTACCCTCCCATTTTTTTTGTCACACCAAGCAGACAATAGTGGGACCTAACCTATTATCCCCCCCTCCCTACTGAATTTTCCATTTCCATCGGCGACCCCTACCCCATCCTTCCATTCCTGTTCCCACCCCTTTTAGATAACCTTGACGCTGCAAAGCATCTCTGTCTCTATGCACTTTGCTGATCACTTCCTCTTAGATGCACCCCCTCTACCAAATTTTCCTTGTGTTTCTGTTGTAATTGTTTGCTGATAATCACATTGTTAAAATACCAGTTTATCAATTATTGTCTTTCTTCATGAATATTGGAAAACCTGCTTTATAATAATAAAGACAAAGTTAAACAACTGTGCACCAACCAGTGCTCAGGATGCCTAAAGCTATGGACAAATCCTTGCGTAGACAGAATCACATGGCACAGCTGCAGGGAGTAGCCAATAAAAGTCTCCTTAAACACTCTATAAACAGGTTATATTTTGAGTATTGTCTATTAAAAAGGGCATAATGTCAAAATTGTGGGTGATAGAAAAAATATTTGACAAACCTTAAAATCAGTATAGAAAATACATATACACTGCTCAAAAAAATAAAGGGAACACTTAAACAACACAATGTAACTACAAGTCAATCACACTTCTGTGTAATCAAACTGTCCAGACTCTGTCACGTCTGTCACATGTGCTCAGTGTGAACCTGCTTTCATCTGTGAAGAGCACAGGGCGCCAGTGGCGAATTTGCCAATCTTGGTGTTCTCTGGCACATGCCAAACGTCCTGCACGGTGTTGGGCTGTAAGCACAACCCCCACCTGTGAATGTCGGGCCCTCATACCACCCTCATGGAGTCTGTTTCTGACCGTTTGAGCAGACACATGCACATTTGTGGCCTGCTGGAGGTCATTTTGCAGGGCTCTGGCAGTGCTCCTCCTGTTCCTCCTTGCACAAAAGGCGGAGGTAGCGGTCCTGCTGCTGGGCTGTTGCCCTCCTACGGCCTCCTCCACGTCTCCTGATGTACTGGCTGTCTCCTGGTAGCGCCTCCATGCTCTGGACACTACGCTGACAGACACAGCAAACCTTCTTGCCACAGCTCGCATTGATGTGCCATCCTGGATGAGCTGCACTACTTGAGCCACTTGTGTGGGTTGTAGACTCCGTCTCATGCTACTACTAGAGTGAAAGTACCGCCAGCATTCAAAAGTGACCAAAACATCAGCCAGAAAGCATAGGAACTAAAAAGTGGTCTGTGGTCAACACCTGCAGAACCATTCCTTTATTGGGGGTGTCTTGCTAATTGTCTATAATTTGCAACTGTTGTCTATTCCATTTGCACAACAGCATGTGAAATTGATTGTCAATCAGTGTTGTTTCCTAAGTGGACAGTTTGATTACACAGAAGTGTGATTGACTTGTAGTTACTTTGTGTTGTTTAAGTGTTCCCTTTATCTTTTTGAGCAGTGTATAATAACATATTAAATCAAATAATGCCCCATAACAGGGCTCTATATCATATAGTTCCCTATAATGGGTGCAATATAGAGGTCTCTGGAGATATAGAATTAGGGGGTCAGACAGGAACCCAGGACAATGTGGGGCAACAGTCGAGAACAAGGCCCATCCAAGAGTCCAGGGGTCACATAGACACTGTATGACAATGACACAAATTTTCCAGGTAGAATAACAAAATAGAATTAATATGAAAAATACTCAATACACAAGTGAATAAGAGATGAATACTCAGAGCTGGATGAAATAACATTATGAGAGCAAGGTGGTAATTACTCATTGTCAGATGGAATAACACTACAAAAGCAAGTGGTAATTACTCTGTGTCATAACATCCAGAGGGACAATACATAGTAGATAGTTTACATTATATTACGCTGATTATGACCGAAACCGGATGCAACATCCTCCCTTCAGGGCCCAATTTTGAGGGTCATTTATCCACTTTTAAGAGGGAAGAAAATTTGTAATCTGACATTTAAGGGCCTGATCCAGAACAACGCACGGTTGCGAGATAATGCTGATCGTAAGCGTAAAATCGGCAGAAAAAACGCACAGCGCATGCGTCTGGTGACAACTTCCGGTAGTAAAACACTGATTTTCGTAGCTGCGATTAGAGCATCCGTATACTGAGGGTTTTTACAGACGAAGGGGCGTGTTTATATTATGAAGTTCGTATGGATGCTGGAGTTAAGGAATGTAGGCGGGGGAGCCATTTAAATTGTACAGTGTGGGCGTCCTAAGCGTCGTTTATACGCAATGAACGTACGGACGGCTGCGGGAACGAACACAAAAGTTAGGGTAGGGTTTGGCGAGCGTATGGATGCTAAACTAGGTACGAGCAAGGGGAGTGCCTATTGCCGTGCATCGGTGGAACGTTCAGCGATAATACGCTACGCACACCAGCGTAGGTCTGGATCAGGCCCTAAATCTATAAATGCCATCAAAAAAAATTTTATTTTTCCTTAATTGTGCTAAAATTATTTTCCATTCAAAATTATTCTCTATATAGAGCTCTTTTATAGGGGACTATAAAGGTCTATTATGGAGTATAATGTAAACAAAAGGAGGAATTAAAAGCTTTATTATAGAACATATAAACCCCATTATGGGGGATAATTTGAGCACAATTAATGAGTAATAAAGAGGTTTAATATGTGGTATATACGCTAAATAGCCAACGATGAACCTGTTTAGTCTTTCTTAATTGTGATGAGCCGATCCCCTGTAATAAGGATCTCCCCATTCCCCCCATAAACTTTCAGTTAAACTTACATTTCACTTTTTTCTGTCCTCTGCAGTACAAGTAGCCTTAATGCTGGTTATTGCAGCTTCTAATACAGTGTTTCCATATGGCATGTTGTTGATACCACATCAGCAGTATGTTGCTTTATGCTTGTCTCAGTGCCTGCAACCACAATCTCAAAGAGTGATCAACCCACTGCTGCAGAGTGTTATTAGCAGCTGTGAATGTTTGAGCGGAGCACCAGTGGCAAGCACAGAATTTTGAAAGGGGGGTTTCCAAAATGTGTAATACATGTGGTGTATATTAGCATATATCCCAACATTTTGGAGCTCCAAAACAGGACAAATAAGCTCCGTCCTGTTCCCGCCCCCACTGTCATACCGCACAGTGCAAAAAATTACCCCTAGCCTGTGAGCGTGTGTGTTTGGGATTTAGACTGTAATGCGGCAGAGTTTGAAGTACTGTTTAAAATTGTTAAGCGCTAATTAAGATGAATATATAAAAAAAATATGTAAAATGATAATACTGATAATATGCTCGTACTATCTGACTGACAAAATATCTAAGACATCCATTAACGTTGTTTGTGAAAGCAGGAAGTTTATAATGTAAATGTAATGATTTAAAAAGAATAAAATTTAAATAAATCTACATTAAAGAATTGCTTTGTTGTCTGTAACAAGTCCTGTTTTTTATATTTTTAGCTAATTTATAAGTTACTTCTTTCACACAGTAAAATAGTAGTTTTATATTGCAGGAACAGATCTAATAGCAAGTATACAATGCATTAGTAGAGCACATTACACAATGGAATAAAAGCCTGTCAGTGTATAAGCACTGTTGAATTTGTTGACACGTTTACCATTCCCACCTGCTTTCCTATTGCAGCACAGACCAGGACCATCTTCCTTCATGTCAGTCTACCTCACATGGCCTATAGGCCACGACCCTTTCATGGCACCCGCTAAGCCACACCCCTTTTTAAAAAATTTCTTTTTTTGCAAATTTTTCTATTTTTCCCCCCAATATTTTTCCCCAATTTTCAATCGGGGGGGAGGGGGGTTCTGGGCAACCAGAAACCCCCCCTGGGTGCGCCACTGGAGCACTCTCCAAGTTTTTGAGCCCCTTGCGACTGCACTGTTTAAAGCCAGGGCTGATGCTACCAGTTGATGGTAATACAAACTCAGAACCACAAACAACCTCATCATTTTGTCAATAATTATGATAAATATGTATTGGTGCCATTTGTATGGATAGACCACTCTTATCGATTAAAACATGTAATATCATTAAAAGGGTAAAATTACCAAGTTTAAGTCAGAATGAAATGTTCTAATTCCTGACATTGATGAATCAACTAGCCAGAAACTGATTCATTGTATCACTGATGGTAATGATAAGGCAGGCCTACTTGCAGACTGTAACAGTAATGTTGCAGAGGAGATTGATGACATATTGAATAATACAGACAGGGAAGATCAGCAGAGTTTTCTTGTAGTTGCAACTTTTTCAAGGAATGTTCTTTTTCCTTTCTAGGTAAGGTTTCTTTAGAAGAAATTAAAATGATTGATAATGTACAGCTGAGGCAGATATAGTGGACAGATTGGACACAGAAATATACATATGGGTTATCAATATGTTTTGTGTATTAATCAGAAGTAGTAATATAGATTCATTGGTAAGACTTGCAGTAACACCGTTTTTAATAGCTGTTAGTATTAATATAAATTCTGTGTACTATGAAAAGGTTTGGCTAAGAACTGCATTAAATAGTATATTACCCTAAATATTTTCATCTAGTTCACCTTTACTGTTATTCAAGACAACTAAAATGAATAATCAATAGAATGGTGAATAATCAATAGAATGGTAGAAAATGTTTTTATATTTTTCATTCTTATGCTATATTTGGCTTCATACAACCTATGCTTCTTTGGAAATGGGAGAATTGAGGGTCTTTCTCAGACAAAGTAACATTTATAAAATAAAAGGTTAAATTTAATGTATTTATATATATTTTTTTCCAACTCAAAGCTCTAGAAGGAATGCCTGTTAGATAAATGACCTTTCCTACAAGAGATAAATGATGCTACAACATACATTTTAAGTGTCATCATCAATCCTTATAGCCTTCAGATACTATACAACTGTGCTGGATACAGTGTATGTGAAATAAATTACCCTGTACTGTAAATGTAAGGGTATTATACATTTTGATCATATAAAGGCGCAATTTTACAGGTCAAGTGCTTATACCGATAACAGATTACCAAGCTGATATTTGCTATATGTACTAATTTTAATTATGGGGTGTGTCGTATCATTTTATACAAAACTGTTCCAAATGAACAAGTCATAACAGAAGAACACCAGGAATAAAAGTGATGGCATCAAAACTTACCATTTGTACATACTATATTTTGAATTATTTATGTCTTGTATGCTTGCAAATTACTGATTGGCATACTATAAAATATTAAATTAAATTAATGTACATTCAAGACATTATTGAATTGTGTGTAAATAAAATGTATAAAAGTAACTTTTATAAATATATTTGGCAAAAACTATTAAATATCAGATATTACAATTTTTTTAATGTATTTATCATTTGTTGGATACAAAATAAAATCTATTGTGTGTTGCTATTTTTTCTATAGACAGTTGACTTTAAAACATGTATTTTCAATTTACTTATCCTTCAAGGTATTTGAGAATTTATATAGATTATTTCAAAACTCTTTATGTTTATGTCTAGAGATAAAATTTGATAAAGGTAAAACATTTTTATGTACAACTAAAAAGAAGAGTAAAAATATTATTATATCTCTACTTTCTGTGTTGTTCTTTGCAAAGAAAGTATAGATTTAGATAACACTTCCTATTGTGTGAAAGCAATTTATTGATTTAAATATCTGTAAATCACTTTCAGTTTAGTTTTTTTTTAAATGTTAAACTTTTTGGGCTGGATCCAGACCTTGTTAAGTGCTTGAACTTAGTTACTTCTGGGCTAAACCATGTTGATTGGTAATGTTTCCTATCAGAAGTTTAAATAACAGTGTGATAGTAATGCTGGTCAGTATCTGTGTGCAGTAATCAATTCAAAGATATATCACTGCATGCAGGGCCGGCCCAAGCCGGTTTGGGTAA
>WWET01000615.1:511436-528370 GCA_011038615.1 Limnodynastes dumerilii
TACACACACATGTACACACACACACGTGTACACACACACACATATACACACACACACGTATACACACAAGTATACACGCACACACACACACACGTATATACACAAACACACACGTATATATACACACACACATGTATGCACCCAAGCACACACACATGTATACACACACATATATACACACACACACATGTATACACAAACACACACACACACACACAAACGAAACAGTAAAAATGAAAATAAAGTGCTTACCTCATTGCCATTTCTTTGGCTCCTTTTCTGTCTTCAGTCATTAGAGGAGAATGTGAAGACTGCTGCGAGGGGAAGGGAAATTTCTGGGCTACAAGCACTGTGAGACACAGAGAGGGAAGGAGTAAGAGGGAGGGATCTGAACTTCCCTGAGCTGTCAGCATCGTGAGTTACTGCTAGACAGTCAGGCCGGCAATATGGATGTGAGGGGAAGAGGGCAGACAGCGGCACCAACCCCCATGTCAGACCTGTAAGAAGACAGGAGAAGAGTAAAGGGCCCCAGCACCCGCCCCTTCCTTGAATGTGTGAACATTTCAGTCACTAGAGTTTCTCTGGTGACAGAGTCTGGTCTGCATTACAGGAGACAGGAAGTGCCGCCCACTCTCCTCTCTGCTCCTCTGCGCAGCGTTATTAAACAGTGACAGCACAGCGTTGGTGGACGGGTCGTAGTAACTTTTGTGAGTGTGTAGAACTCGTGCCCTAAGGCTCCAATTGCGCCCACATCAGCTCGGCACCATTGGAACCTAGGGTACGTGCCCCACAAAACCCACGGTAGTTACGCCACTGTTACAATGGCACCCGTCAATGGGTGGGAAGTTGATGTGTTGGAAGCACAAAAATTGGGCAAGTAAAAGGATCTGAGCGACTTTAACAATTGTCATATTGTGGGTCAGAACATATTCAAAACCCAAATTCTTATGGAGTGTTTTTGTTTTGTAGTGGTTAGTACCTACCAAAATTGTCTAAGGATGGACAACCATTAATCTTGAAAGTAGGTCATGGGTTTTGACTGATTCCACAGAAAGGTTAATACTGCCTATAAAACAAAGGTGTCAGAAGAGATAGTTCATCTCAGCTTGTAGCATATGGAGCTGAATAGCCATAGATTATGCCTATGCTGACAAGTTTCTACCACTGAAAGTGTTTAAGTACAATGAAAGGAGGTTGCATGGTTTGATGATTTATGTTTTCGCTTATATGATGTGGATGGGTAGGTGCATGTGCATCATTTAACAGATGACACCAGGATTCACTATGGAAATAAGGCAAGTCATTGAAGACGGTCTGCTGCTCTTGGCACCGGTCTAATGGGAAAACATGGAAACGGACAATCATGTGGATGGTTCTTTGACGAGTACAACCCACATAAACCTTTTTGTTGACAAGGTACACACCATCATTAGCTGTATTCTGTTATGTCAGTGACATCTTTTAGTAGGATAATATGCCCTGGTACACTTGATCAGAAATTGCTTTAGGAATATGGCAAAGAGTACTGCTATCAAGACTCCAATGATACTAAGTTGTCATTGTCATAAATAATGACAACAAAACCCCTAAAATTTCTGTTAGCACATATATTATATTTTTCTGGCACATATATTATTGAGAATCAGTCTTTTGTCAGTCTGTTCCATAGAAAAAAAGGATAATAATTATTATATTGCAATGTAATATTCAAACTAGGATATAACCTCTTAATAGTTTACATTTCTGGCTTGATGGGGCATCTTCATAAGAGACTAGCTTAGAGCAAAACCACATGTCATTCTACAGCACAATTGCACCCAGAGATCGTTCTACATTATTTTGGCACAGTGAAAATACATTTCTTCACTTTTTAAGCAGTGTTTCTATCTGAGGTCGAGTCTATAGTTTTAGTAATGCAATAAAATGTGAAAGAGGAAGGAACATTTTTAGAAGCTGAAACATGTCTATGCTTAAATAGAAAGCTTTAGAAATCATATGATGACTTAATATTAGGTTGAACTATTGAAAAGGATTTACAACAATCTTACATAGCATATATACTGGAGATACAGAAGATATATAAAAAAAAAAAATAAGTCATGTCTTGTGCTATCCATATTGTAAGTTTACAGTACTTAGGGAATACTGGGTGAACCGAGGGAAATTAAACTGCGTGCTGGGAATGGCAGAATGGGTCATCTCTGTGGGGTTATGGATAATCTAAATATTTTGCCTTGGAATTCAATCTGGATGGTTGGGGAGGAGATTTGGGGTCTAGCTTAAAAACCCCTGAGGAGAGTTACCCAGCATCTTTTTCCTCTTCTGAGTTCATCACTGCATACTGCAGCTCATTATATAATCAGGCCTGTATCATATTTCATTTATTCACTGTGACTTTTGATTGTACTGATTGAGCTACTACTAGTTATGGTGCAATACTGCCTTTAATTACTGTATTTTGCTCACTTACGGTTTGTCCCTGCTTTGAACATGTCCTCATTGGTGGCTCAGCGTCGTGGTAGGTCTGGCCGGGTGTTGCGCCCTCCTGCCCGTCTGGCTGACGCTCCTTCTCCTCATCAATCGGCATCCGTCCCCGGAAGTACTGATCCCGGTCCCAGGCGTGTGCTGCATTCCGCGGGAAAGTGCCGTTGGCAGAAGCACCCGCCTGAAGTCTGCCCAGGCCAGCTGTGCAGGGGCATAGAGCGTTGCGGCGCTCTATGCCACGCAGAAGAGATGCTGCACTGCACCTCCAATGCTTTCAAGGGGCTGGGGATGGTGTGGACATCCCTGCGCCAGGTCCGCGCTAGAGGAAACTGGCAGGCGGGCGGTGCTTGCAGGGGGGTTCATTGATGCATCTCTGGTTCCTTCCGCTGTGTCACCAATGCCTGTTTGTAGTGGGGACGTTATTTTTGCCGGGTTTCTGGAGCAGGGGCAGCTGGAACATAGGGGGGTTATAGCTGGGGCTCCAATGGCATCTCTAGGGGCGTCTCTGCCTTTTTTTAGCCACTTTAGGCAGAATTGGGGTTTTCCCTCCAGCACCCTAGGGGGGTATGATTTTGCCAGTGTGGGGGGGGTTGGCTCTGTAACTTGCGTTCTGCGCGTGACTTCCCGGTGCAGCTTTTAGAAAAGATGTCCCAGGAAGTCGCTTTATGGCATATGATAGGCGCCTTTTGAGAACCTCCCCTTCCAGATCTGGTAGTTTCCCCAATTGGTCCCCAAGAAGACACATGTCCTTTCTGGAGGGTTTGTCGGTGAATGATGCCATCCCAAAGTCACACTCCACGGTAAATTATCAGTCGTTTGAGTCTGCATTAAATATTTTTCGAGAATTCAGCGCTGACGCATTGCTAGCGAAGGTGGACATTGAGTCCACCTTCCACCTGCTTCCTCTCCACCTCGATTTGTTTCCCTATGTGGGGTTTCGTTTGTTGGGTAAGTTTTACATTGATAGGTGCTTGCCCATGGGATGCGCGATTCCATGCACATATTTTGAAATGTTCAGCAGCTTTCTGCACTGGTGCATTACGGCGGGAACGGGGCACTTCGGTGTCGCCCACTATTTGGATGATTTCCTTATGGTGGCGCCACCCGCCTCTTCCCTTTGTGATCATCTTTTTTTTTCAGTCTTGGCCTTGTTTGCATCGTTGGGTATCCCCATTGCTGCAGAAAAGAACGAGTGTCCCAGTACGTGCCTTTCTTACCTCGGTATCGAAATTGACACCGTGGCAGGTTTGTGCCGTTTGCCAGCGGATAAGATCGTGGGGCTGCGGGACAAGGTGTCGCAGGCTATGGCAGCTGAAAAAATGGCGTTGCAATCCCTTCTTGGGTCGTTAAATTTCGCATGTTGCATCATCCCTATGGGCAAGATCTTCAGTAGGCGGCTCCAGAAAGCAATGATTGGGGTGGCGAAGGCACATTTCCTCATTAGGGTTATGCCCGACATAAAGGAGGATCTGTGCATATGGCATATTTGAATTTCTAGAGCGTTTTAATGGGTGCATTTGTGTCAACCTCCTTCCGTATCTGATGTGGAATTGAAGTTATTAATGGATGCGGCGGGGGCGTTTGGCTTTGGGGCTTAATTTGAGGGCTCTTGGTGTGCGGCGCCTTGGCCGGTTTCCTGGGTTCAGTCTGGTCTTAAATCAAACCTTTTGCTTCCCATCGCAATTGCGACGGAGTTGTGGGTGGCCCGATTTAGCGATCGGGAGATTGTTTTCCTTTGTGACAACCTTGGGGTTGTTCAGGTGGTGAACAGTCTGCGCGCATCTTCCCCTCCAGCAGTTAGACTTTTGCATTGCATAGTTTTGTGCTGTTTGGAGCATATTGTGTGCTTTAGGGCTCAGCACGTGGCTGGGGTGAGGAATGAGCTTACGGATGCCTGTCTAGGTTCAATTGGGTGAAATTTAGAGCTTTTGCACCTATGGCAGAGGAGATTGGCACACCTTGTCCCTCTCATCTGTGGCAGGTTGTCTGTCTCGATTTGGCAGGCCGCTCTCTGGCGCCTGGTACTTTACAGACGTATGAAAGGGCATTCGCAGCTTGGGTCCACTTCACGGGAGATCATGCTACAGCTGGTTCGCAATGTTGTGTTAACACAAGTTAAATTGAGTCCACCTTCCACCTGCTTCCTCTCCACCCTGATTTGTTTCCCTATGTGGGGTTTCGTTTGTTGGTTAAGTTTTACATTGATAGGTGCTTGCCCATGGGATGCGAGATTCCATGCGCATAATTTGAAATGTTCAGCAGCTTTCTGCACTGGTGCATTACGTTGGGAACGGGGCACTTCGGTGTCGCCCACTATTTGGATGATTTCCTTATGGTGGCGCCACCTGCCTCTTCCCTTTGTGATCATCTTTCCTCATGGTGGTAGGAATTTATCTGGGGTGAGTATGTTGCAGGCCGGTCCAGGGCGAGCATGGTGGCTGCACTTGCGGGCATCTCATTCTTTTTGTGGCTGAATGGTTTTCAGGATGTTACAAGGTTTTCTGATAGCCAAGGCACTGAAGGGGTGGACCCGCACGCACCCCACTCCCCCTGACGGACGCAGACCAATCACCCTGAAAATTCTGACAGATATTATACGGGCATTGCCCAGAGTGACGCAATATGAGACCCTCCTGTTCTTCACGGCCTTCTCAGTAGCTTTTGCGGGGGCTTTTCGTTTAGGCAAACTGGTCACCAGGTCCCGATCAGCTTTATCTTCAGGCCTTCTGGCTGAGAATGTTATGGTGAAAAAGGACTCGGTGCTCTGTCGTATAGCGAAATCCAAGTGTGACCAATTGGGCCGGGGACAGTGGGTGACGCTGACAAGTACAGGCACTCATTGAAATTGCATTCTTTGTTTCATTGTTTCATTGTTAAGAAATACAAGGACTCGGCTTGAATCCTTTTATTTGCAACCATGTCTCTTTGCTGCTAAAGGGGAGTGTTATGTATGTTTAAAGGAATCAAGACGAATGACGTTTAATTAGGGATGTGCTGTCCAGATTTCTTTAATCCAACAGATCTGAACTTGGGGTTCTGAGTCGAACTGAGTAATGGTTTGGTTTCTCCTGCCAAGTTCGGATATGTAATTGAGGCAAAATGTAATTTTTACTGAAATGTTAGATATTGCATGTTTTGGATTTCTGAATGCTTTCATTACTTAGCATTGTGATGTGAAAGAAAATATTGCAGCATGGACTAAACCTCAGTTCTTCTGGAGGAAATGTTAGCGCTTTATCTTCATGACGCATACTGCAGTGGACGCTATAGGGATCCCCCTACATAAGACTTATTAGATAAGTGAAAGGGAAGAAGGGGTATTTTTCTGCTAGGAGCATGAGGTATAGAGTTAGGGGGATTTCTGTGATATAATTATGGACAGTGAAATGAAACACTATATGTGTAGCGCCAGTCTGTCAGAAAAGATTCAGGGCCAGATTTACTATGGAAAAGAAAAAGTAGAGATGTTGCCCATAGCAACCAAACAGATTATATCTGACATTCTCAAGTATGTAATAGGAAAGTGAGAGCTAAAATCTGATTGGTTGCTATTGGCAACATCTCCACTTTTCCTTTCCCTCTGAGTCTGTGTGTAAAAGAATTAACATATATTTACAATATACATGAGATCAGTCTGTAATTTGATTTTTCATTTGGACCATCAGCTTGTTACAACTAATTATTTACTTAATTGATATCATCTGGAAATTCCTGTTTATAAATAAAACTAAAAAGTCTGCAAAGTAAATATAGCAAGCTATATACAATGCAAACTGATAATAGACAAATACGGTATATAATTAAATTCACTAAGATGTAGCAATAGATGTAACTATGTTTTACATATGCAAATGGTCAAAGGAAACAATTAATTCACATGAAATCTCAGCAAATGATATCTATGATGCAGCAATCTAGAGTATAAAGTCAATTGCTCCTTAATTTAGGATAATCTCAGAAGAGACAGGAGTTTTACATATTGACTGCTTCAAAGAAAGCACTCTCTAAGCGATGCAATGTGCCACCACTGAAAAGATAAAGTTTCACAAAAAAATATCCTTTACATGTAAACTATTCTCATCCCAACAATAAGTACTTTTCTAGATTAGGAATGGTAAAATGGTAGAAGTGCAAGAGGTAGCTAATTGGGGACAGGGACATATTTCATAAATGTGTTATATTCTTTTTAAATGCCATGTGTTTATTTAGCTTCTCTAGTTTAGCCATCCAGTTTAGTTTCTCTAATTTAGCCAGCCAGTTCTAGTTTAGCTTGCTGCAGTATTTGATCAATATTCTTAGAAACAAAATTGTGAGCTGGTGTGAAATGACTGAAAACAAATGTTATTATGGTATCATTGTAACACACAATGATAAAAATTACATGATTATAGCTGTTTTTTAAAAATATTATTAAGAAATCCAAAACACAAAACACAAAAATTATTTTAGAACCAAAACGAAAACTGACGAGAGGGTTTTTACATGGGTTCCATGTGCCGCTGCAAAAATAAAATTTTCGCAATACACACAGCAGGCGGCTAAATGTCAGCAGTGTGTATTGCAAAAATGTTCCCATTCAGAAATTCACACTGCGGCCTAGACAAACTGCAGGACCCAACAGTTTCTGAAATTTCCTATGCTTTGACAGCTGAACAGGTTAGTGCAGGAGAAGGAATGTAGTTTACCAAGGTAGTCTTAGGGTTATGCTGCAGGGAAGGGACCGATGGGAAAAGGAAAGACTTAGGGTTAGACTGCAGGGAGGGGATGCAGTATAGATGGGGAGATTTAGGGTTAGGCTGTGGGGATGGGATGGAGCCTAAAAGAAGAGACTTAGGGTTAGGCAGCATGAAGGGGATGAAGCATAAAAGAGGAGTCTTAGGGTTAGGGTGCATGGAGGGGATGGATTGAAGTAGGGAAGACTTAGGGTTAGGCTGCAGGGAGGGGATGGATTGCATAAGGGCATAGGCAGCTGCCTATGGCCCTGCGGGTTAGGGGTCCCTAGGGAACCCCGTGCCTATTCCGAACTGTCACCCGCACACATTTACTTTTTTTTTTTTTTGCAAGCCAGGTTCATCATCCCGGCGGCATTGTACTGGCTGCCGCAGCGCCGCACGGGGCCATAGCAACACAGCGGTCCAGGCACTTTGTATGTGACAATACAGTGTCTGGGAAGTGAAGGCCCCGCATGGGCCGTGGCAGCCAGTACAATGCCACTGTACTGGCTGCTGCGGACCCTTTACTTCACACATGCAAACCTGGAGGCCAGTGGCGCCAGGTATGCTAATTTTTTTATAGAAATAAATAAATATGTCACGTTTTTGCGTGGGGGGTTGCCTAGGGCCCCGCAAAACCTAGGGCTGCCCCTGCATAAGGGGAAGGTTAGGGTCAGGCTGCAGTGAAGGGAGGCCTATGGTTAGGCTGCGGGGAGGGGATGGAGTGTAGAAGGGGAAGGTTAAGTTCAGGCTGCGGGAAGGAGAGTCAGGGTGAGAATTAGCATAAGGGCTGGGGAAATATTATAGTCGCTTAACTGTCTACAGGAAGATTCGGTGTAGTTTTGTCCTCAGAAATGTAGTGTTAAAAGGGCCCTTTTGGAAAAAGGCCTTTTACATTGGCAACCCATACCGTTCCACACACATTTACCATTTATTTCATCTAGGGAATTGAACTAATAACACAATGAATTCAAGGCAAGTGTTTTATCACTTCCACTATCAAAAACAAACAAACAAACAAACAATATAATAATTCACTAATTGGTCTAAGACAAGTCCTACAAGAGAATTTCCTGGAAATGTATAAACTAAATATTATAAGAGTCATTCTTAGTGAATCTTTATTCTGCTACTTAATGCTCTTTTGTGTATGCCATATATAAGACATACCTCTTTATTCTGTCATAGTGTAAAACAGATAAATAGGATAGGGCCATAGTGATAATACAAAAATCTGGATACAGAGGATTCAAATTCATCCTGGTAAATGTTCTGATGGCCGAGCGGGCCTGAGCAGGAAACCTAAGATGCTCTGTGGGTGGAAAGATTGATATAAATTTTATAGTATGGTATGGCTTCAGCCATTACATACAATTCACATTCCCAAATATAAAGGTAAAGACATTGGAGTGTAACCCCATACAAGCAAGGGGAGTGGCTTCCTCTTGACTTGTCCAGAGCTTATGATACAGCGAAAGTCCAACCATGCTTCGTTCTAAGCTTTTGCACCAGTTTTTATTCCTTAGTTTGCCCTACGTTATAGTTATATAACATAGCCTTACACCTTACAAATGAAACTGTTGAATTTAAAAATATATATATATTTGTTTAATAAAACACTAAGCATACACCACACTATTGTTACATGCCGCCACTCTAATAGTGGCGACATGTAAGTTATTATCTTTGTTTGCTGACTTGTCCCTGTGCCTCTGTGGAAATCTTTTCCTGCAGGCCATTGCACTTTGCATGGCCTGCACGTCTGTTGCCAGCAGTTTCTGCTTAGAGTCTCCCTCTGTCTTTTATATCCTTCACAGAACTCCAGCCAATCATTTTCCTTGTTTTAGACTGCTGGCCAATCAATAGCCAGCAGTCTCCTTATAAGCTCCAGCACTGTTGGTTATAGCTCTAGTTCTCTAGTCTGAGTCCAGCTCTGCTACTGTTCTCCGCCTTGTACATTTTTCTAGTGATCTATAGTTAACCCTTGCCCGTCTCCTTGTGTTTTCCAGCCTTATTACCCAGTGTCTCCTTCTGACCCTGCCTAGCCTATTCCTCTGCCTGTGACTGTGTGACACCCTTGTGGTGTCTCCTCTGTAAGTGTGTGTGCGTGTATGCCCTAGTTTGTCCTGTCTGTCTCTCTGTGTTGTTTGTCAGAGCTAGTTCCTTCTAGCTCTCTTATCTTGTTACCGCTTTCAGTTTTCTCCCGCCTTCTCTCTTCTGCTTCCTTCCGCCTTTGCTTCCATTTTATTTTGTGGTAAAACAAAAGAAATAAAAAAAATCCTTTTTCAACATGAAAACTTGTATAGTCTGATGCATTACATCTCTCAGCCTATCTGCTTATATACATCCAATTGAATGCTTTAAATGGGTGCCCATTTTCAATACGACCTATCCAAAGTTGCTAATGTTGAAACTCTAGATAGGTCAGGTCTCATGTATTTTGAACAGCAGATCTGCACATTTCCTGCACTAAACCTCTGGATCAGCTCCTTAAACCAAAAATGCATATACCCTAGTCAGAGTTCCCTGAGTATCAACTCTTTATAGGTAGTATTGGAATAAGCATGCATTTGTAACATGCAAATTGATATCTATAGGCATATAGGCAATGTACTGCTATTCAATCATAAAAATGAATACCAGTCAGTATAGTATAGTTTGTGCTTGCTCTGGTTGTGCACATGTGCGCTACTAAAAATGGCTGTGCTTACGTCTAGCAAAAAGGTGTTAGTCGCAACTCTGGATCAGATCTAAAGTGTTATGAACAGATTACAACCAGTAATATGCCCTTCAGGGGAGCTAAATATAGTTTTTTTTTGTTGTTTAATATTATTTACAGTACAATTTCTACATGGACTTCATCAGTTGCTGCGAACGTGCTTTGATATAAACAACGGTGATCTGCCTTCCGGAACAGCAAAAAATCCATAGCTTACTTTATTCTTGGGATAAAAATCTACTTATAACGGCATAAAATAAGCACTATATTTTGATGATCCCTAATGATAAAATGTGTAACAAAGTTCTTTTAACACAATCAGTTGCCTTCAGGAAACATAGTATTCTACATTTAGTAGGGGATTTTCCAGAACTTCTTTACCCTACTGAGTGTAAATCATTGACCACAGCTGATCTTGGTAGGCAGTCTGCCAGTGTTATCTATAATTATTTAGTTGACACACAGTATAGAGTTTTATTGCAAAGCATACCTGAAATTTGTCTTTCATGAACAGAAGATAAGAAGGTTTATGACTGAATAATCACCAAGGAATAGACCACCACAGATCTCAGGAAAGATACATTTTATTAGCTATAGAATAAAACAAAGGATGGTGCCATTATGATCATAGGTCCAGGTCATAATTTAAGTATGACAGGGGAATTACACAAGTTATTTAGCAGGGAGTGCAGGGGGCCTACAGACTTTACATGCGTGCAGGGGTCTGAATCTGGGCCACATAGAATGCTGACAGTCTGAAACACAAAAAGAACACATCCTGCATTTTAAAAATCTTAGCTGTAAACCAGTATAGAATTACAGTTTCCTTCAAAATCATCCACGCAAGTGTGGAATGAAAATGTAGGTTATACATTCATTCCCTATATATTGACAAGGTAAATAAATAACATAACTATTAGATAAACTTAAAATAAAATACATAAAAAGCAACATATCTGCCTGATTTACCCAGGCTGTCAACAAAGATCCTTTGCAGCGGAAGTGGAATTCCAAGTGTAATCCTAAGTACCATACATGCGAGAGGAGAATACATCTCACTTCCATACCCTGCAGCCTACCAATGCGTTATACGCTCCAGCCCCTAGGAAAATGCGGCTGTTGTGTAATCCTGCATAAGGACTTAACCAAACCTTTACTGTATGAAGATCATACCTCCCCCTCCACCTTGCATACATACATGGTGGTTTTGTCCAGCCCCCGCATCGCAAAGGCGTTTCATTAGCAACAATTTTCTGGTGGTCTAAAAAAAATTTAAAAAAAATTCCACAAGCTGTAGACATTTTTTTTGTCAGCCAATGATTATACTAAATGTTCTCACATGAAACATTCACAGTGCTTTGAATGAAATGTACTTACTATATATATGAGCAGCACACTGTAAAGACAGGGAATACTAAGCTGAGGAGCTCATGCAGTGTGAGCAGAGAGAAAAACAATAATCTGCACGACGGCAGAAAATGAAAAAGTGTTATACAGAATTTTAGAGAAGGACAAACAAGCTTTTAAAAATAGGCAAGGAAGTACAGCGTTCTGCATACATAGGCAGTCTACATTATTCAGTGCGGCTGTGCCACAGCTCCCATAGCTGAGAAGATTTGTGTTTTGAATGGTAAGTCTTTCTTTCTAACTCTAACTATAACCCTCCCCTTACCCTCCACTTTTCCACAGCCTAACCCTAACCTTTTCCTTCAGCCCTAACCTTCCCCTTTTTCAGCCCTAACCATAACCCTCAAAGCCCAAACCTTAACCTCAGACCCCCCAAAGCCTAAGCCCTAACCTCAGGCTGCCGCAGTGGGTCTGCAACAGTTTCTCTATTGGATCTAAATAGGTATCTGCTCTCAGTAGCAATTTTCTGATTACTGACCATTCGAACGTGATACAGCTGTCATTCAGCTGGTTCAGTAAATATGAAATAGGGCCGGCCGGACCGGCAACCGCCTTCCAGCAAACACACCACGATTCTACAGTATGCACTATGCATAGAATCATGGTATACTCCCAAGACAAGTATAATGTTATATTTACATACTCAAAAGACAAATTTTATCTTATATTTTTATCTTCATCCAATTTTTTTGTAACTATCTATATGCCCCATTTTACATTGTAGTGTACCCCATATTAATCTTTAAAAATCAAAACCATGCATTTCCTATTGTAAATCAACTAATATTGCAATTCAAATTAATGTCTTGTTTGACAGCATAACAAATACCAGTTTTTTATGGAAGATCCCAGACAAAATGTGAAATATGAACACCCAATGCATATCGTGGTACTTCATGGTTGTACATCATCAAGAACAATTTACTCATTTTATTACTCATTTTTTGATCACGTTTCTCATTTTTATAGTAACTTTGGGCCGGATCCTGACCTACGGGTGCCTTATGGCCACGAGGTCAGTACGGCCAGCATTGTAGTGGGGAGTGCACTCCCGCTGTCCGGAGTAAATCTGGACACTTACATGTCCAGATTCCTACCCTAATTTTTACGATCAGCTATGCAGCTGCTTCCCCCGCCCCGTCCCCTAATTTGCATGTCTATCTCCACCTTTACGGAGCCCCTTTTTTGTAACAGCCGTCGGCCGTAACTTTAGTTATGGACGCCGGTCCTTACGCCATCATATGAAGGTCGTGGGCAACCTTTCTTATGAAGGAAACTATGTGCGGTTAGATAAGGTAGACCTATGGCACTCGTAAGTGCCATAAGGTACCTAAAAACTGTAGATATTATTTTCTTCTTTTCTTGAACTTTTGAGATGATAAAAATATCCTGCTACTGGCTTTTATAGATCGTATTACCAGTGCACTAGTTGCAATGAATAGGATTTAAAGCCATGCTTTAAAGGCCATGCCTTCATATGACTTCATATAAAGGGAAATTGAGCATGTTAGGCTGCTTGCACTTTAAGTCTTTATTTAGAATGCAAGCACCTAACATGCTTCATATCCTT
The DNA here is from genome assembly GCA_011038615.1 of Limnodynastes dumerilii. Classification (NCBI taxonomy): domain Eukaryota; kingdom Metazoa; phylum Chordata; class Amphibia; order Anura; family Limnodynastidae; genus Limnodynastes; species Limnodynastes dumerilii. The sequence continues at coordinate 524,329 of WWET01000615.1, forward strand.
TTATTTATACAGTATTTATACAACCACCTAGCCCTAGGTCACAGGTCAGTCAGAACTTAAGGAAACGCCGGGGATGCATGACAGAGCAGGCCCTGGAGGTCCAGGACTAGCACGGCTAGCGAAACTCAGGAAAAGACTGTGTCTGACCTTGTAAGTCCCATGCTTTGTGACACACTTCAATAACCTGTTGGTCTACTTCATGGTGGATAGTGTTTCAGGTGATGCCCCCAAATTCTGTGCAGTTCCTTCATTCCTGATTCCCCCAATATCACGTTCTTTCACTCAACTAATGATTACCACCATAAAGTCTGGAAAATAACTTGAACCTCCAGGTTCTACAAAAGAAGAATTACACCAGGAACTGCAAAAAGGGAAAATAAACTGGAGGAGTGTTTCCACATAAAGTAGAAGCACATTCTTGCAAAAGTGCAATTAATTTCAGTGCAGATAAGTATACCTCTCTATCAATGTGGTTACTAAGTGCGTTTAATATTTTTATTGTGTATTTAGAAGTAGAACTTATTAGCCATTATTACTGAATAATAGATGGAAACATAAAATTTAAGTTCACAGAATGGAAGTTGCTCAATCAATTTATAGGTAAATGTGAACAGGTGCATGAAAGGTAAAATTTAAGTGGACTGCTATTTTGATGTTGATGTTGAGGAAGTGAAAGGTATATATGTTTCCAAGACCTTTATTTATAATATATAATAATAAATAATTTATAATATTATAAAGCTCTGCATTAAAAAAATGTTTGGGGGTGTATAGGAAACGCAATTCATCCTTCCTGGTCTTTCTCAGGTGAAAAAGAGGAACAAGGTCCTTAGGTACTGATGTTGTTCTTCTGTATTATGAAGAACCCCTCTAGAATATGACTGTATATTCATCTAACTCCTTCAGGCTGTGGTACAGTATCTAAATAGAAAGTCATGTTAATTGTTGTATTTTTTTATGTAAACAAGGATCGTCATTTTAGAATGAAGGAGAGGTAGAGATAAGCAGCAAACGTATGAGTATTCACTCGGACAACATTCAGTCATGCATACCTCTTAATAAATTGACACAGAGACTTGTATGAATTTAAAAAATAGGGGACACGGTTTATTAATTGGTGTTCAAATTGTAATTGAAAACTATATATTTTGAATAAAGCTCACAGGTTGCCCGACAGCATTTGAGGTCAGTTAAATGTAATTTGCGTATTAGGACAAGCACTGCTTGTCCTTAGTGCACCCCAAATAAGCCAGTCAACTATAGCATGCAGCCCCATCATCAAAGCATACCCCAAGCACTTGAGGTTCCCAAATGTGCCAATTCTTTTAACTGACCGCAGCTGCTACCACGCACTATGTGAAAAGGCAGAGACATAATAGCTTCTCTTATCTAAGGAAAAACTTCCTAAATGAATGACCTACTATCCCTTTAACTTAAATAATTTAACCCATCCCACCCCTTAATTATAACAACTAATCCCCTAATATCATATAAATATTTTCCCTATCATACCATCAAATTCTTATGACACCTGACCTGCTGTTACCAAGCGACCCTCATCCTGCTGCTTATGGACTGTATTCACACTTGATTGATTGAATGACTTAGGTTCCTAATCATATGCAAAAAGTAGCAAGGCAACCCCCTGATACGCCCCCAGTTTTCAGCTGCTTAACCAAAATAAGAATGCCATAGGGCTACCTTATCTTTAGGTTCATAGTTATGTGCATAGGGTGGATAATTAAGAATGTTTTTGCCTAACCGGTTAGATTTCCCGATTTAAATGGCTCCCTCCACCCAATCGACTTATCTTCCTTCTTAAGTTTTCCCGGCACGCCCCTTCATTATTAAGTAATTACAAACATTGAGGAAATAGGTTTGTAATGGTGATTCAGAGTCATCCTGTTCTTAAGTCCTACGTAAATTGCATATATTAAGTTACTACGCAGTATATCCCTTCTTAAATACACGCAACTAAAAAGCTGCATTTTCTTGAATCAGGTCCTATGTCTCTATAAGGAGGGGAGAGAGAGAGAGAGAGGCAAACTACAAAGACAAAAATACTGTATTGTGCCCCTTTATTTAAAGAAATTTAAGCTTATAGAGAAAATCTGTATCTGTTTTTATGCTCCTGGTTTTTTAGAGGAAATCCTATAGATGTAGAAGCTTTCTACTTCAGTTGTTTACAAAAAGGCTTATTTTTTTTCGCACATGCCTTAAGCTATGTCATGCTTTTTTATGTGCAGAAATTATTTATGATCCTTTTAGTTGTCAATTTCATCACATTTTGCTGCACCCAAGCAACTGAAATGTCAGCAATGAAACACTATATTGCATCACAAAAGTGCAATATTAAGAAAAGACATCTGTGAGAATCTGTGTAGAATGCAGATCACCCAAATGATAAATTGTTAGACAGAGCGGAAAAATGATGATTCATTTATGCATAAATCATTTTCAGTTTTATTTATTGGAATTTTTATATTACTTATTTTACTTTATGAATCGCTTGCATTGGGCATTTATAAGAACAACAGGTTATATATGAAACATATTTATTAGCTAGTTGTGTTTTATTAGAGCAGCAGCCAGAACTGTAAATTCTGATCACTATACGGAAAGTCACAATAGTATCCCATAATTGATAGACACAAATCACTATATAAACAATTTACACTCACATCATAAACTTAACTGATACATACTAATCACTATAAACAGGTTACATTCTACATAATAAACTGTTTTTTTCTGCGATCAAGGTCCTGATAAACACTGATCACTATACACAAGTCACACCAATATAACATACAGTAGTTGCAACACTGATCACTAAACAAAGGTCACCCCAATATCATAATATCCCCATAAACATTCATTTTATAAACACTTTATTTATTCATTTATAACTATCAGTAGTTACCACTGTATTATGGGACATTAGCAATGTATCAAAAATGTAATATGTGCAACAACTTCTATCTCCACTCTCTAATTTCCATTCTCCTGATATAGCTGTATCCACCTAAACCAAACCCTAGCAACTACCCTTGAGCAAGTCGCTCCAGCTGTTCCTCATGTATGATGGCGACTTCAATGTCAGCCGTGGCACATTTATGACACACAAACCTTAAAAAACTCTCCCACAAAGCAGAACATCACTGGTTCTCCTGATGACTCTAACTTATGCAATCATTTATCACACTTATAGAACTTCCCTGGACAATACGAAACAATCCTACTTTCAATCTCTCATTTCTACTCAGGCTTCTAACCCCAAACGCCTCTTTTGTACATTCAATTCGCTACTGAACCCAACTGTGCACAATCTACCAACCTCCATCAATGCCCAGGATCTTGCAATGTACTTTAAGGACAAGATTGACAAGATAAGACAGGAATTATCCTTCTTTTCTTCATCTACTAACATACTGTCCAATACCATGGTTGCCTACTTTTGAAAAGTCATTTCAGGGAGAAAAGTAAAAAGCATAGGGGCGGTCCCTGTGTTGCCGGGGGCGGTCCCTGCGTAGCCGGGGGAGGTTCCTGCGTCGCCAGGGGTGGTCCCTACGTTGCCGGGGGCGGTCCCTACGTCGCCGTGGTGGTCCCTACACCGCTGGGGGGGCGGTCCCTGCGTTGCCAGGGTTTGTACATGGGTGTCCTGCAAAGTATCAGCCCCCCCTCAGTATCTTTCATCACGTGCCTCCAGCCACCCTTCAGTATCTCCTATCATGTGCCTCCAACCCCCCCTTAGTATTCCCCATCATGTGCCTGCAGCCCCCCTCAGTATTCTCCACCATGTTTCTCCAGTCTCTCTCCTTTTTACTTACCTTTGTGTCCCGCTTTCCTTCCTCCTCTGCGGCGCTCATCTGACTTCTCACTTGCCGACTTTCCTAGCTCTGCAATGGCTGACGTCTTCTGGCAGGCACATCGTGAACAGCGCGTCGGTGATGTCATCCGGCGCATACGCAAAGCACTTTAAGGGAGAGGTGAATTCTAGAGTTACCATCTTTTCAACAAGAAATTCATGGACACAGACCCC
>WWET01000615.1:528798-540411 GCA_011038615.1 Limnodynastes dumerilii
ACCTCCACCTCATATACTATAATTATACAATACCCCCACCCCTCCCCCTCATATACTATAATTACACATTACCCCCTCCCCCTCATATACTATAATTACACATTAACCCCCTTTCCCCCTCATATACTATAATTACATTGCTCCCCCCCTCACATACTATAATTAAACATTACCTCCCCACACACACATACTATAAACTCACATTACCCCCACTCCCCCTCATACTTTAAACCCCACAAACCTTTTATAAGTCTCTTACCTGTTCTGTTTACTTCCTCACCCTCCGTCCTCTGCGGCGCCTGTTCTTCTGTATGACGCTGACGTCAGCGTCACGCAGCATCTTCAGTAAACAAACACAGCGCCTGGACAGTTGCGTCCAGGCTCTGTGTATGTGTTGCTATGGCAACACATGCACAGAACCCGGACCGCTGCGTCCAGGCACTGTGTATGTGTTGCCATAGCAACACATACACAGTGCCCGGATGCAGCGGTCCGGGCACTGTGTATGTGACAATACAGTGTCCGGGAATAATACTATTCCCGGACATTGTATTGTCTCCGGGAGAAAAGGGTCCTCTCCCGGGAGTCCGGGAGATCTCCCTGGATTCCGGGAGTCTCCCGGACGTTCCGGGAGAGTCGGCAACTATGTCCAATACCCTTCCTCCACCTTCAGGCATTATGGGCCAGATCCGGACCCAAGCATGCATTACCTGTAAGTAAGGTCACATAGCGGGGAGTGCAGATTACGTGACCAAATTCCTACCTTAAATATAACGACTAGGTCTGTGACCTTACGGCCACAGATGTAGTCGTAACGGGCCTTTACCCCGCTCAGAACTCTAATTTTAAAGTCTATCTCTGTCTGCCTCTATGGTGGAGATACGATGATCATAAATGAGGACTCATAAGCCAGCTGGTACGCAAGATTACCAAAGATGTGCACATGCACACATGTAACCTGACAGGGAAATTACATACGCTGCGTGCGTAACTCCCCTGTCGTAACTACGAGGTAGATCCTCAGGTACGTCTGACGAGAATTACACACGCCGCGTGCGTAATTCCCCTGTCATCTAACTTGTCTGCATGTGCACATTCTTCTTACACGTGCGTACCTGCAAGCGTACGTAACTTTGTTACCTACCTCAGCCAGTACACAAAAGGGGCAAACCCCTATTTTACGATGGCAGAGATAGTCATGTAAATTAGGTGTTGGGGCTGGGGAAGCCCTGTTATGACTACGTCTGCAGCCGTCCTACTCTACTGCCTGTCCTTTTCAGTACCCTTACAAGTCAGTCAATATTTATCATCTGTGCTTATTCCAACCTTAACTACAATCTGCAATCTCTCTTATGGCTAGTATCTTTCCCTTTTTATTCACGCATGCACTGATTACTCCAATTCTGAAAAAACTAAACTCTGACCCAAACCCTCCCTCAAATTATCATCCCATTCCCAGCTTCCATGGCCATCAAAGTTGCTTTAAAGGCTTGCCTACACTGACCTCACTCCCTTTCATTACAAAGTCTTCTAGATACTCTTCAGTCAGGCTTTCGTTCTCAACACTACAGTGAAATTGCACTGACCAAGGTAGTCAATGATTTAATCATTGCTAAATGTAAAGGTCACTACTCTTCTAATTCTACTGGATCTTTCTGCTGCTTTTGACACTGTTGATCACTCTCTTCTCATACAAATGTTACAATCACTAGGTATTCAGTACACAATCCTTTAATGGTCCACATCCTATCTCTCTAATAGCTCTTTCAGTGTTCGCTTTTCTGGATCTACCTCTCTTGGCCTTTCATTATCTGTTGGGGTATCTCAAGGCTCAGTCTTGGATCCATTGCTCATCTCAATCTATGCCTCTTCCCTTGGACAACTAATAAAGTTATTTAGTTTTCAGTAAAATCTCTACGCAGATTGTACAGAAATCTAATTATCCATCCCTGATCTAACACCTACTGTGTTTGCTTGCGTAACTGAATGTTTTTCTGCCATTTCATCATGGATGTCCTCTCGCCATCTCAAACTTTGTATTTCAAAAACAGAGCTATTAATATTTCCTCCTGCCAACAAAAGCTACCCACCCAATCTCTTTATTTCTGTTGACAACACTGAAATATTCCCTACTCGTCAAGCTTGCAGCCTAGGTGTTACACTTGACTTTTAACTGTCCTTTGTTCCCCACATACAATCTGTTTCTAATTCCTTTTATATACACCTAAAAAACATTGTCAGAATATGAAAGTATCTCTTTCAACACTGCTAAAACTATCATTCTTGCATTATTACTGCAATGCTCTCCTTATTGGACTCCCACAATATAAGATTACCCCTCTACAGTCAATTATGCATGCATCAGCAAGACTGAATTTTCTTGCAAAGCATTCATCTAGAGTTACTGCACTCTGTCTCTACATTGGCTGCCTGTATACTACAGAATCAAATACAAAATCCTCTTGCTAACCTATAAAACCATAAACAAGACTGCACCTGCATACATATCCTCACTTGTCTAGATATTTTCTAGCTTGTTCTCTCAGCTCATCACAAGTTTTACAACTGTCTTCTATACTTCATAAATGATTTGATTCCAGGACTGCACCCACTCTCTGCAATAATCTTCTTTGCCCCTTTAGACTATCCTCTACACTTCAAACTTTCAAGTGCGCCCTTTAAAAGCACCTCTTCAGATAAGATTATCAGATTCTTCAACCTCGTTAAGCTTTATTTACCATAATAACCACTTTCTATTAATAACACAAACCAGCGCACTCCCTCTTTTTGTCACAAAACACAGGACTTACCATGTCAAGAGCCGCCTGTCAGCAGCTCTCTCCAGGCGTGCCTGCACTCTGCCTCCAGGGAGGTGCCACTCTCAGTAGTGGCAGCTCCATCCATGATGTCTAGCACATGCTTCCCTGTATATTGCTGGCACCAAACGCTGCTGTCCTCCAGTGCATGGGCGCTGCTATCTTGGATCTGTGCACATGATCATAGCAGCCAACCAGGAACAAGCTAGGAGAAGCACATGATCTGCAGCAGCAAGCCAGGAGAAGCACATGACCTCTCTGTCCAATTCAGGGATGTTCTATTTAAACCCAGAGCAATGAGTCCTCAGTGCCAGAACAACTAGTTAATTCAGGGTGCCTGGTTCCTGTCTTGCTTTTTGGAAGAACTCTGATTTGAGGCTTCAGCTTGCAGCCTGTTGTTGAGCTGCAGCAATCAGCCTGATTACCCTTGCCGGCAGAGAACAGACTGCAGTATATTGTTCCAGCTTCAAAAAAACTGCTGTCTGCAGACTGTCTATCCTGTTCAACAGGCTGCAGGGTATTGATCCAGCTTCAAGACCTCTGCTATTGTAGACTTTTAATCCTGTTCAACAGACTGCAGAGTATTTCTCCATCTTTAACATCTCAGCTGTCTGCAGACTGTCAATCATGTTCCAGTTCATGTCACCTGGTCCAGCCCAGGTCAAATCTAATCCTGTTCCAGTTCAAGCCACCTGGTCCAGCCCAGGTCAAGTCTATTCCTATTCCAGTTCATGTTACCTGGTCCAGTCCAGGTTCAGTAAAGTCTTGTTACAGTTCCACTCCTGGCCCAGTCCAGGTTCAGTCAAGTCTTGCTTCAGTTCCACTGCTGGTCTAGTCCACGTCAAGCCTGCACCAGTTCGTATCTATTACTCATCAAGCCATATCAAGCCTAAATCCCTTTGCCCACTGACTCATGAGCAAATCCTATATTAAGGCTCCAAGCTTCTGCTACCTCGCTGAATCGCAACTATCATGTCCCCAGGAACCCAGAGCGGATACCCGCCCAAGTCAGTCCGTGATACTCTTTCTTTTCTAAAATTCCTTTATCGCTGTTACTAACATTGCTGTGTGGCTGGATCATACAACTTTTACCATACAAGCTGGCTGTTCCATTGTGTGAGATAAAGCACTTGCCCTTATGTCCCTGATCACTGCACTACTAATTGCCTTCCTTGATTCCCTCTTCACCTAGTCTATTTAATCTCTTAATGACATAATTTCCCTGTCAGAGCAACAGGAATCTTCCCTGCTGTTTGTATTGTGCATTCTAACTTCCTGGTTTTCAGTTGTTATTTCTCCTGGTATCCGGTACTTCATTGTGTATCCAATCTCCATTTCTGGACTTCTTGGTTCCAGAATCTCTCCAGATCTTCAATGCTATTTCTTCACACAGCTGCACCTCCAGTTCTTGCTACCCTTTGGTTTTCAGCCTTGGTAGCAGTCGCTCAGCTACCTGCATCTTCTACAGCAGTGTTTGTGCGCTTGTTCAGAGGGTCGAGACCTGTCAGTTGCCTGCAGCCAAACCCATTCCCATCTGGTTATTGACAGTAAACTTGTGAGCAGGGCCCTCTTACCCACCCAGTCTTTCTGTTGTTACCCAGTCTTGCTTATACTGATTGTTAAAATTGTAAAGTACTAGGTAATCTGCTGACGCTACATAAGTATGGGCGTGCTTAGGCGCGTAAGTATGCGTAGCCATTACGGCCGACAAGAGTAACTTTGAAAAGTTAAGATAGAGTTTGTAAAGCGCAAAATGGCAAAAGTACGTACGACCGAGGGGAGTGCCTAGGGGGGTGCGTAGTAATTACGATAGCGTGAATATGCTATGTGTTGAAACGTAAAGGGAACGTAGTTCTGGATTTGGCCCTATGACACTTCCAACAGGATTGATTGAGTTAATAAATGGGTGATTCCTGTTAATGTGATCAAGGTTTCTGTAATCCATTTACATATTAATGGGAAAATGAATATGTTCCCAGAGACGGATGTCTGTATTGTGCGAACCACTGCTAGTAGATCTATTTAAATATTTTACTTTGTGGTCTGATTACATCAAAATTGGAAGTCTGGAACTGGCCTTATATTATCACAGTTTATATTGGTCATATATTGGAATATCCAGGAGACTCTAAATTTGAGCCATTCTCCCTGTATCCCGGGAGAGCCTGCAAATCTCCTGCATGCCCCGACACTCAAAAATTCACCAGTGTAATAGAATTACTAGGGATGGGCGGAACTTGATGATGTCATCAAGTCCCGCCCACCCCTTTAACGCCTGAGATCACACTGGTGAATTTGCATCACGTCATTAGGCCCCGCCCCTCACAGTAATTGATTGTTTCCCTCCGGGTTTTCCCGGAGGGAAGCTTTCAAAAGTCGACAACCCTGATATTGGTGCATTTGTACTAAAATGGATTTAATTCCAAATGCCAGAAGCACTCCTACATTATATCTTCCCTGTTTCATATTTTGGACCAGATCCAGACTAACCTCTGTGCTCAATTCCTCCCCTGACACCTATTGAGAAAGATCAACGAATTGAAGCTTATTTCTTAGAGGAACAGGGCAGTCGGATTCTCCAACTATTTTGTTAAAAAGAAAGCTGCCATGGTGTTACTTGCTACTGTGATATCACAAACTCTATTCACCCCTTGCTGACTGAGTAGTCAGTATATAGTCCTCACTGCTAGCTGGCTTTCTGCTTCCCTGGTTGTTGCCAAGCAACTGGAACGCACTAAGCACAGTCAGCCTACAGAAGCCACTCCAGGGGCTAACCTGATTAATAGCTCTAAGCTGTTGCCTAACAACCAGGATTTAGACCAACCAGAGCTGGGAAGCTCTCCAGCTCTTATTGGCTGTTCAGTGTTTAAATACTCAGCAAGGAGAACTCTCCCTTTTTGGTGATATTGCATACGTCCCAACTGTCCCGATTTCAGCGGTACAGTCCCGCTTTTTTTCCAGTTTCTGTAGCCGGTGCTGCATATGCGGCTGGGCTTTTTTTTCTCCTCGCGCCCTGTATAACCTGCACTGCGTTTGCCCGGAGAGAGAGAGTGGGAGCCCGCAGAGGAAGGGAGCAGCACACTGTCACAGGTAAGAGAGAATAATATTACAGGGGCAAATATATTAAGGCTGGGCAAAAACTGTTGCAGATATATAAAGGCTGGGCAAAAACTGGTGCAGGTATATAAAGGTTGGGCAAAAACTGGGGCAGATATATAAAGGCTGGGCAAATACTGGGGCAGATATATAAAGGCTGGGCAAAAACTGGGGCAGATATATAAAGGCTGGGTAAAAAGAGAGGCAAATACATAGAGGCTGGGCAAAAACAGGGGCACATTTATAGAGACTGGGCAATAATAGGGGCAAATATATAGAGGCTGGGCAAAAACAGGGGCAGATATATAAAGGCTGGGATAAAACAGGGGCAGACATGTAAAGGCTGGGCAAAAACAGGGGCAAATATATAAAGGCTGGACAAAAACAGGGGCAAATATATAAAGGCTGGACAAAAACAGGGGCAAATATATAGAGGCTGGGCAGAAACAGGGGCAAATATATAGAGGCTGAGCAAAAACTGGGGCAAATATATAGAGGCTGGGCAATAACGAGGACAGATATATAAAGGCTGGCCAAAAACAGGGGCAAATATATAGAGGCTGGGCAATAACAGGGGCAAATATATAGAGGCTGGGCAATAACAGGGGCAAATATATAGAGGTTGGACAAAAACAAGGCAGAAATATGGAGGCTGGACAAGTAATATAGGGCATAAATATGGAAGCTGGAAAATAAACAAGCAGATATGTGGAGGCTGGAATAGTAATAAGGGGCATACATTATGCAGGCTGGACATATTAACAGGGGCAGACAATATGGAGCCTAGACATAGAAGCAGGGGCAGATATATGGAGGCTGGACATATAATAAGGGTCAGAAAATATGGAGATTGGACATAAAAAAGGGCAGACATAAAGACTGGACATATAAAAAGGGCCAGACATATGGATGGCTGGACAAATAATTAGAGGTAGACACCTCTGGGCGGTGCAAGACACACCTACTTCCCCAGACACACCCACTGGGTGGTACAAGACAAACACCCCCTACCATGCCACGAAAGTTTTGTCCCTCTTTCCAATTCTTAAATGTTGGGAGGTATGATATTGTATGCTCTAGCCATTTTGTCAGTTTGCTTCTGGTTTAGTGCAGCAAGATTCTTGCCCAGTTTTGCTCTGTCCTGCTGTTCTATTGCCTTGTATTCATGTTGTTATATCTGTCCATTTCTGCTGTCTGTGTCTATTAGCTGGCTTCATGCTTTCCTCTAACCAGTGTGGTTATCTCTCTGACCTTGGATCTTATTATCTCTGCCTTTACCTGTATCCATTCCCAGTTACTTGGCACTTGTACTATCCTCCTGTGTACTCATCCCACCGCACCAGCCCTTCTCTCCCAGTACCTGTCCCAGTCCTCTCCAGGTATTTGATATATATATATAGAGAGAGTAAAAATTACAAGTTCTTTAAAATGTTTGACTGTATAAAATCAAATGAATTATTAAGCTCTGATTGGAACACTGACCACAACAGATTTGCAAATTCAAATGAATTGCTNATATATATAGTAATTCTATTAAACACATGACTTCCTGTTTGTAACATTTGATTTCCATGTTCTTATGTCAAGCATGGATGAGAATGCTAAAATAATAGAAAAAAAATTGAAAATAAAACTACTGTGCCAACGGCTAAAATTAATGTTTGAATTTAAAACAAAAGAAATGAATCTCTGTTTATGAAAAAAGCAATGTTATTGCCAAACAGCAAAAAGGACAATCTGTTGTAAAAATGGTATGTCGTTAGACTGGAAATGGTGTTTAGAGGAGGATGATGATTATTATTTTTAGCAGTAATATTGTTGTTGTTGTTTTTGTTGTTAAGTATTTTTTAAGTCTAAATATATCTATAATAACAGTATATAAGTGATAATTAGAAAAATACACAGCTACACATTTATAAAAAATATAAATTAACTAAATCTTGCTTTTAGCCTGATCCTATACAAAGGTACATAAGAGCGGCAAATAAGTTCAGGTTGTTCATTAAGAGAAGATAAAGGGAAGGGATGCTGTTGAAATCAGGGAAAGGAAGATTGCTGGATGCCAAAGGACCATTTTCTTACCACTTACCAGGTAAAACAAATAATTTATTTTCCTCAAATAAAAGTCAGAAAAATTTGTTACATACATTTGCAAATATATTATAAGATATGATAAATCTTAAATATTTAATATTTTATTACAAATATTATATATGTGTGATTGTATGCATATTATTATATGTGGATGATTTTAATATTATTTTTGATCAGTTCAATAAATGGTGGATTTTATTCAAAGCGCAGTCTTTTCTCTATCAGTTTTTTCTTATGAGGAGGTGGTCTCTCCTAAAGATTGCTGCTGAATAAATCCTACTATTTTGTTATAAGATACCAGTGATCGATTTAAACCACCACGCTGTTCCTGGCGCTGATAATTCTACCAAAGGATTTATTCTAGAGGTGGTTTCTTATGTAGATATGATAAATATATAATATTGGGAAACAGAGAAGCCTTGTAAGTGGCTGGTGGCTTATCATATATCTGCAGATGTATGTAACAAATTCTCGGACTTTTATTCTAAAGATAGGATGTTATGGTTGGTTATTGGTTAATTGCAAGTGCTGGGGTGACTTTTTTGTATATAAAGTGACAGAACTACTGGACTTCACGTTTATGGTTTTTGGTTTTGTATATTTTGAAGGTGTTGTTTATTTGTGACAATAAAGCACACTTGATTTTTGCATCATATTGGAACTCATGTGATAAATATATATATGGTTATTGACTGCCGGTCTAAAGCCTTGTATATTTTTGAAGATTGTGTATTCTTCACTGACCAGGCACCAGAGCTAGTTATAGTTTTAGGAGAAACAACAAAAGAAACAAAGGCAAACACTAGTATGTTTAAATAAAAGACAATTGGGGTAGATCCAGAACTACGTTTACCGTACGTTTACTCGCGTAGCGTATTTAAGTGTGCGTACCTTCTATACACTCCCCTTGGCACACCCCTTGAATGTACGTATTTTGTCAAGATATGCTTTTCAAACCCTACCTTAACTTTTGGCAATGTAACCGCAGTGATCCGCACACGTACGTATAGGCAACACGTATTTACGCAGCTAAGCACGCCCATACTGTACACTTTAAATACAAACCCCCGCCTACTTAACAATTTCAGACGTATTTTGGACTTACGTAAAATTGGCATGCCCACACATAAGTATTTACGTGACACATACTTGAATGGCCCATACGTTCACAATTATGCTATGTTACTGAGCTTATTTTCTATGGTGCGCATGCGCAATACTTACCAAAAGGCTATTTTACATCTCCGCCACGCGTAAATTCGCTCACAAGCGTTGTTCTGGATCTGGCCTAATGTCTTATATGTTAAGCCTGTGTTGTTTGCGGCGCAACACCTTTTATTAAATTACAGAGTCACAAACTGCTTAAGAAATTAAAACTCATAAATTTTAATGATTACTAGTTAATATCGTCATAATGTTAAAAGTTTTAGGCGAAAATAACAAAATAGACATGCAAGTTTTACACATTCCGCAGTACAAAAGAAGAAAGAAACAATGAGGCAAATCATGTGCGAAGGGGGAAGGCTAAACTAGGCTAAATGGTAGAAACAAGAAAAGCTATCCCTAGGGAGAACGCCTAGTAGCCTCACGGCCACACTTCACCCTTCCGGGCAGTAATCTAGCCCTTCCTAGCTAATCTAAAGAATTATAAACCCCCATAGAGTATATATTACAAATTGAAAGAGGATGCGGTGTGTAGACCAGAAGAACGGGACCTCCGATGCGCTGCGGATAGGACCCAGAGCAGACCGACACGTGTTTCGCCTGTGAAAGGCTTTTTCAAGGTAAGTATTCAGTTGGACAAGTGGACATTTATAGGACAGTCCAATCAGATGGAAAAACGAGCAGGGCATGCCGCTGCTAAGACTCAATTAAGCCACACCTGAGTATGAACGGGGAGAAAAAAAGGAAAGTTTAAAATGGGAAAATAAAACAGTATAAAACATTGAATTGGAGAGCTGCTACAAAAATAAAAAGAATAAAGAATAAAGAAAAATATGATTTAAATCTTGTGTGCTGTGGTTATTCTTCATATTGTATTATATATTTGCTGGTAATATGGACATAAGATATTATCAGTATAGAATATCATCCATAAGGGAAATAGACCATAGAGAGAATGTACAGAATAGTTAATACACACAGACATAGGAGATAACATTATAATTATTAATAACTTAACAGATATAACTAATGTATCCTAAATTGTTAGCTGTCTATTATATCTCATAGGGCACTGGAAAACATGGGTGTAATAGGGGGCAAGCTTCAATGGAAGTTTAAATTAACCCCTTAGTGCGATCCCAAAACCGGAGAATAGCATTAACGCCATAATGAGATCCTAAAACCAGAGAGCATAATTGCACACTTAGACACAAGAAAACATTATACATGTAAAACATTTACATTATAGGGTAACCAGTGCTTAATAACAGAGAGTGAGAGGTGGATGCAAGGTACCCAAATAGGAATAGATGATTTTACAAAAAGGACGTATAAGATACATTTTCATTTAAACCTCGTGGAGACACACTATTAAGTAGATAAATCCACCGAGCTTCCCTTTACAAAAGTACCTGATCTATGTTGCTACCTCTCAGTGATGGAAGAATTTTTTCCAAAACAAAAGCAAGGAGATTAGTAGGGTTAGAGTTATGTCATTTGTAAAAATGTTTTGCAACGGGTGTTAACACCTTACATTTAGCCTTGTCTGAGATGCTATTTCTAATAGATCTAACATGCTTGGTTAATCTCAGTTTAAAGGGTCGAATAGCTTTTCCAATATAGTACAAATGACATGAACAATAAATTAAATTTTTTGTATTGCAATTAGTGTGGAAGGATAGTTTATGAATCTGATGAAAGCGATTAGTAACCTCAAGCGTTTTGTGAATATATAAACATACATTACACGAGCCACATGCAAGGGAACCATGTTATTTATCTGCTTGTTTTTTACGGGATGAAAAATGACTATCGACAAGGATGTCCTGCAGATTTCTTCCTCTCCTCCAACACATAGGTACAGATTTCTCAAAAATAGAGCCTAGGGTATCAGATTTCAGAACTGGCAAGTGTTTGTTTAAAATCCGTTGTATCTTATGTGCCTGTTCACAATAATTAGTAATAAACCGAATTTTATCTGGATTTTTTTAATTTTATGAAAGATAAGAGAGTCTCTCTTTGTTTTCAAAGCATTGTGAAAGGCCTTAGTTAGAGGTTTCTGAGAATAACCTCGAATTAGGAGTCTCAATTTTAATTTGTCTGCCCTCAATTTTTTATCACATTCTGGTGGTGGGCGCTTGAGTTGTGTAAAATTGTATTCGTGGCCGTTGGCTTACAATATAAATCAGAGCACAGATGTCGGGAATCGTCCACATACAGGGTTACATCCAAATAATCTACCCTTTGTTGGCTACAAGTCATAGTGAGCTTAATATTAATATCACTTGAATTAAATGATATGTTTCTCTAGTTATATTTTTATACTAATATCTTTTGATATAACCATCAAAAGAGAAAGGGTCAATCCATAGTGTAATTATCTTTATTAAAACATATTCTCTTGTCTTTTTAATTTGTATCCCAAGAACCAGTCAATGAATAG
>WWET01000615.1:542022-552499 GCA_011038615.1 Limnodynastes dumerilii
TTTCTGTAATACACTGAATGGGTGACATCGGTAACATTGTCTGATCTCTGCAGGAAGTCGGCAGAATGCTAAATGATAGTGAAAGTAAGTGCATGTATCCGCAGCTACTTCTCCGGTCCCTTCCTCCGCCCCACCCCTGTTTTTGGGTGGCTAATGGTACTTACGAGTGCCATAGGCAATGTTAAGTCATTGTGTTTTTTTTCCCTCTTAAGGAAAGAAAATACGCAAGTACAATCCCCAACCCTCCCTCCCAGCCTAATCTACAAAACTCCCCCCACCCACTTTACCTAACTTACCCCGGAGGCACGCCTGCTCTTACCTAAAAAAAACTATGTGCCTAAGGGCTACATAGATTGTGTAACCAGACTGACAACCAGTGTAGGCACAATGGGCCAGATCCAGACCAACACATTCATTACTTGCGTGCGGGAGTCTGTAAGCACAAATGCGTAGTGGGGAATGCATGCCCCCTGCACTCCCCGCTCGCGGTAGGAAATATGTGTCCAGATTCCTACTAGGTCTGCGGCCATCCCAACACCTAATTTACATAGTGTATGGTGTATGCTGTATGGTGGAGATATGACCATTGTAAGGACAATAGGCTGTATCCAAACCAATACACGTCTTACGGATGTGCGTGGTCTATAGTTACGCCTGCGTAGCGGGGAGTGCATGCCCCCTGCACTCCCCATTCAAGATAGTAAAATCTGGACACTTACATGTCCAGATTCCTACCTTAAAATTTACGACTTGGTCTGCGGACTTATTCCCCCGACCCGCTCCCTAACTCAAATAATTATCTCCGTCTATATGGCGGAGATATGGCAGACATAGCAAGCTGGCCGGCCCCTTTAACACACTGGCTAACCAGTACGCCGGTATGCTAGCATACGCAGAGTGCGTAATTCCCTTGACGTCCATAGCCCAGGATCTGGGCCAATGTGCGCATAGATGGCAGGGGAATTACCCTGTCGGCGGTTGCTCTGGATCTGGCCCAATGATAACACTGAGGAGAACGCAATAATAATAATCAGAAATGAGCAGTGACTACTGCAATGATGGTTGCAACTTGAGCAATGGATACTGCATAGATGGTAAGTACTGAGCAGTAGATACTGAAATGATGATTTAACTGACCAGTGACTACTGCGAAAAGGATTTGTAACTTTGAGCAGAAGAGACTGCTGTGATGGTTTGAACTGTGCAGTGATTACTGCGATGATGACTTGATTTGAGCAGAGGCTACTGTGATAATGATTAGCTATACTTGCTGGAGCTTGTAGTGTAGGGAGCACCATGGTGAGACTGCATTTGACTCCAAAGGTACCATGTTTTGTGACAGAAATATTCCAGATATTTGCAGAATATGGTGTTCAATAACCAGAGGTAATACTAAATACACAAGTATTTCAATACTCCCTTGGTCTAGTTGGGATTGATGAAATATTCAATAATTAGGAAATTGTTATTATTCTTCATTAATTGGACAGTAATTTTTACATCAAACAATCCCTTTGAAATACCTACAATGTTTCTAGATATAAAAATGTGTGTTCCATTCTTTATCCCATATCAGAATGTATCCATCAGCATGTGGGGAAAAAAAGAAACATTTGAGAAAAATCTAGTGAATTAGGGCCTGATCCAGAGCTACGATGGTACACTGAGCGTTCTAACGCTCAGCGTACCATCGCTGCACTCCCCCAACACTACCCCTTGCCCCAGCGTATTAACACTCGCTTACACGATCGGGTGTTGCCGTAGCTACGCCGGGCAACATCTTTTTTTCTTTTAATGTTTTATCTCATTAACTATTTATTATTTATAAATGTAATTTAAATTGTTATTTTAAAATACTGAGCAGTTATATTATTTTCATTTGAAAAAATTAAATATTATGTTTTTCTCATCTCTAAAAAGAACAAAAAAAAACCAATGAAGAGTGTTGAACCTATTATCAAGAAAAGACAGTTTGGTTGAATTCTAGACAGCGTTATGTCTAATTTTATGTTACAACTCTGACATTACAAATTTTACATTTTATAAGCAACTTTTGCCATTAGAATTTTTACATTTCATTAGCTATCATCTCTGTCGTATCTCAAGGGAATATTGCCAATATTTTGCTGCTATCTGTAGTATGCTAAAAAAGTAACTGAAAGTAATTAAATTAATGAGTAAAGGGTAGATAAAGAATGAAAATGTGTTAACTGCTGCCTCTTTGATATGGAATAACAATAACTTTGGAGACAAGCTTTCTACAGCTATGCCATACACCAATGGTTATGCAATAATAGTGATAATCCATACAGTAATAAAGAAACAATGACATTTGAAAAACAAAATTCAAAACTCAACAATGTAATAAAAAAAAAACTTGAATGAATAAATCAAATACTATCTATTTGTAATACAATGCATTTTACTAACCTTGACATGGTGAAATACTGATTAATGTAGATATTATCTGGTTTATTAGGACGAGAAGGACATCCAAATCATTAGCATTCAATAACTGTAGTAATGCAGTACTTAATACGATGAATTATTACTGGTTAGTTTTAAAAACATATTTAATATGTATGGACTGGATCCAGCATTAAGTTTGAATTATGCACACTACACTAGCCTTGTATGTAGGGCCCTTCTGCATTCAGAATCCTTCCTTAAGGTTTCCAATGAGGAAGGGCCATGTTTACGGAATGGAGGATTGTACATAAGGGAATGGAAAAGCCCTTAATGTATGATTAGCATTTCTATGTCCACCCATCATGAACATCAATCTTGCATGGTGAATGGAACTGCCATCAAAGAGTGAATTCCACATCAGAATGCAGCATCATTTGGCTGCGTTACAATGCGGAAGTCATCGACTTTGCATGCAGGCCCGGCGGCAGGGGGGGACAGCTGTGACGGGCCTCAGCTTCAGAGGGGCCCTGGTAATCCACCTGAAGTTTTTTCTCCACCGACAGCCTTGTCAGTGTCAGTGTGGAGCAGCTGCAGCTATGAGTCATCGCTGGGAGAAGAACTTCCTTTACTCACAGTACGTCATGTGACCTCCCTGGCTGCCGACTGTGAAGACTTTCTACTGCATCTCTGGCCTGCTGCACACTGGACTCTAAGGTAAGGTGTGTGTGGGGGTTCGTTCTGTCTGTCTCTCTGTCTCTCTCTCTCTCTCTCTCTCTCTCTCTCTCTCTCTCTCTCTCTGTCTCTCTGAATCTGCTTTCCAGGGCTCTAGTTACTTACCTTCCTCGTTCCCTGTGAAGGAAGCTGCATCAGGCTGGCTTATCATCGCAGCGAGCCTGGCAGCTTCTTTCACATAATATACAAATACTCACCCCTCCTGCGAGGTCCCACGATGATCCGCCGGGTCCGCGCAGTACACTTCATTCATGCGATGCACAAGCGCAGTATCTCTCAATAGGAACTTAGAAAAATTTCAGTGCCGACATGAGAAACACTGGACATGCGCAGTGCTTCTGTTTAGGCACTTTGAAATTGTTCCAAGTCCTGACATGAGAAACACTGCGCATGTGCAGTGTATTCATGCCGGGACCGGACAGCTGCAGCCCGACGGGACGCCCAGACAGGTGAGTAATGTTTATTCCTATTTTCTATGGGGTTTATTAATATTTTTTTTACTTATAAAAAAAAGGCAAGGGGGCATAACTGTGAATTGTACGTAAGGCCTACAGCTGCATTGCTCTATGCATCCAAGGTCTACAGTGTCTGGACCCCACTATCAAGATATCTCTATATTGGGGTACATACTATGTTGTCTCCTTTTTATGATGGATATGGTTGATGTTCATTTGTCCTGCTTCCTAAGATACATGAATAAAAACAGTAATGCTAGAGAATATTGTAAGGTATAAAAAGTCTGAACATGTTCATTTACAAATGCAGCCGTCACTGTTGGGAAATCCACAACCCAAACAAATGAAACAATCAGAGAAAAAGTACAACACAAGCAGTAGAGAAAAGGAGCCGGATTCACAACTGCGTTTTTTTTCTTATACATCCGTAATTTACCGAATCTAGCTACGCATGCGTAGTAACTATTTTACGCAATCTACGTAGTGTTTCGTTACGTAGATTGCGTACATGCTGTCTATAAAGATGCGTAGTAGCTAGATTCGGTAAATTACGGACGTATTGGAAAAAAAACGTAGTTGTGAATACGGCTTAAAGTCCATGTATAAATCAAATTATATGAAAATCAATAATAAAAACTTCTAATGGTCACATAAAGCCAATAATAGAGAAAATGGTTACAATATTTTATGAATACAAAACACAATTACATGAAAGTGGCTTTCACAATAATAGATATGGCTCAACTGAAAATAACCTTCATAGCACTTTATATATGGAATAATGATGATGGAGGGTGATGGTGTCATTTACCCTCTTAAGTGGGCTAGACTATCTGGGGAATGGAAAATCAAACCCCTTTTGGGGGACACTGGGGGGGCTTCAGAGACATGATGGGGATACTGGGGGGAGGGCTTCAGAGACATGATGGGAATACTGGGAGACTTGAGACACATAAGGGGGTGAGATATGGGGGAGAGATTGGATGAATAGATACACTGTACACACACACACACACACACACACACACAAACTAGATAACTAAGTGCTTAGAAGGCTTTGCTTCTATTGTATTATGGTTACAAATGTTTTATGGGGGGGGGCAGCACATACATGATGGGGAATATTAGGAGACTTGAGACACATAAGGGGGAGAGATTGGATGATTATATACACTGTGCACACACACAAACTTGAAAACTAAGTGCTTACAAGCTTCTATTGTATTATGCTTCTATTGTATTATGGTTACAAATGTTTTATGTTTTTGAGGCCCTTTTTTAACTGCATTGTAGTTACAAGAATGTTGAATTTATTGTACAGTGGTCGGAAGGATGCAGTCTGTATTGTATGGTGGCCTGTATGGTATAGCAGTCACTACGATAATGTCGGTAAGGTATGTATTCCTAAGATATATTGTCTGTATTGTGTTGCAGTTTTTAGGATTAAATGGGAATTGTATAGTGGAGACTAACAATTTGCTAAGATTTGCTTTTTTTATTGTGGTTACAGGATTGTGTTTTATGATGCTTACATGGGACCTGATTCACAGTTAATAAGATGCTACTTTTTAGGTGTGTATATTTAGGAAAGGATATAATGCGCATGCGTAGTAACTTATTATATGCAATCTACGTTGGACTTAGGAACGGGACTGCTGTGAATCACCACTACAAACCTATTGGCGTGCCCATAAGAAGATTGGGTGGAGGGATGCATTTAATGATCGCATCTGGGTGTGAATAGCCAGAAATAATATTATAGATAGAAGAGTGAACCAAACCAAAGAGGTGAGTGACTATATTGTCATATCTATCAGGGAGATAAAAGTGAGCACAGGAGTAGGCTAGCAATATAAAATGGGACACATAAAAGAGAGCACAAGAGGAGGCTGGGAACATAAAAGAGAGCACAAGAGGAGGCTGGGCACATAAAAGAGAGCACAAGAGGAGGCTGGGCATATAAAAAGGGGCACAAAAGCTGGTTGGGAACATAAAAGGGGGCACAAGAGGAGGCTAGCAATATAAAATGGGGCACATAAAAGGGAGCATCAGAAGAGACTGGGCAAATAAAAGGGGCACAGGAGGAGGCTGGGCACATAAAAAGGTGCAAAAGAGGAGGCTGGGCATATACAAGGCTGCATGCAAACCTTTTTTTTGCTCTTGCGGGGGCAAAAAAAATTGTGTGACGGGCCCCAAGATTTCTGTTGCCGGCCCTGTTTGCATGTGCAATATAAACAGATTAATTTTCATTATTTTGATGCAATCAGATTCTCAGGCAAATAATAGGTGTGTGGCTGCTATGATTTTAATTTACCCACATGCAAATTCAACACAGCACCTCTGTGAGAAATGCCATTCCTCTTAAGTGATTATAGATCCTCAGAATCTCATGCAGCTCTGAACATGCACAGTGGGAAAAAGTAAATGTAGCATGTGTACAAGGGCGTAACTACCGGGGGTTCAATGGGTTCAGTTGCTGTGGGGCCCAGCGGCTTAGGGGGCCCAACAATCACCCCATTGCACCTGTACTATATATATTAGTTCTGAGTTAGGGGGCCCCTAACAAAATTCTGCTGTGGGGCCCACAAAGTTCTAGTTACGCCCCTGCATGTGTAAGTTCCTAAAAATGCACTTGTTCCATCAGCAGCATACTTGTGTATCATAAGTTACTTGAATGTTTCACCACATACACTTCTACATGATACTTACCTGTTCCATCTGCATTCCATCTGTAGCATTCCTGTATAGCCTGAACTAAGAACATGCTTCACCATATACACTGCTTTCCATCTGCGTACCTCTATGTGTATTGAGGTGTTTTAGAGACTGAGCAACTGGCATCTATTTTCTATCTGGACATTCTGACCATTACCAATAATTATTCTTGCTGCTATTGATTTGGTTTCACTATGGATGAATGTCGGCATTTACATCTGCAGTAGCCACGTGCTGCGCTCTGCCGACACCGTTCTACTTATCAGTGCAGAGACCTATCAACAAGAATTACCCCCATCTCTATTGGGAGAGTTATAAAGTTCTTAACAACTTCCAGGCAACCTTCATACATCGCACCCACTGACCACAACAGCTGATTGGGACGGAGGTTGCACTAAGTCTAAGCGCTGATCTAATTGCAAGTATTAAGACTAGTCTCACTTCCATCGACAGAGCTTAAAAGGCCAGAGAAACAACCATCTCCTTAACATCTTGCCCGCTGATTAGGACGATTAAACAGCTGATTAGTGCGGCGATTATATAGACCTGGCCTATTCATCTCCGGCTCAGCAATAAAATCTCCATCTATAAAGCAGACGTGTGTGTGTGACTTCAGCTAAGGATACAGCTAAGTACTGTTTGCCATTTATCATCTAGCTGCTTTCCATACACTCAAGCATCTTTTGTAGTGAGCTATAAATACCAGTCAATTTTTTTCTGAGCCTGGAACTGTTGCCAATCAATATTCTACTCCTGCAGTAACATTGGGGCAGATCCTGAACTACGCTTTTCCGCGAATTTACGTGTGGCGGACACGTAAATTCGCAGATTTGTACGCACTGCGCATGCGCACCGCAGAAAATACGCACATTCGCGTACCGTATTTTCAAACGTAAGGATAATTCACGTATTGCGAACGTAAGTAATTACGTGTGGGCGTGCCAAATTTACGTTAGCGACGAATACGTGCGTTTTACGTGAAGTAGGCGGGGGGGTATTTAAAGTGTACAGTATGGGCGTGCTAAGCTGCGTACGTTCGCATAGTCTGTACGCACGTTAGCGGACGTATGCTGTTACGTTTGAAAAAGTTAAGGTAGGGTTTGGGTAGCGTATCTTCACAAAATACGGCCGTGCAGGGGGTGTGTTAAGGGTAGCGTAGCGAATTTACGTACGCGAAAATTCGCTACGCGAACAAACGTACGGCAAACGTTGTTCAGGATCTACCCCATTGTATTTATCTAGTATCCGGATACAATTTGGATACATATTTGCAGCAAGAACTATTAATACTGCTATAAGTTGGATTTATGTGTCAGTACTGTCTATCTTAAATACACCAATCTCTATATTCGTTTTATTGGTCGGAATACAAGCTGTCTGATCAACAGCTAGAGTATAGGGCTCTAATGGAACAATAAGAATTGTCTAATAGCGGTTGCCAGTTTAACTTATTTATTATTGAATGTTTTTATGTTTTTGTTTTTTATATTATGAATAAATAGTAAACCCTAAAAGGCGCTCTGCATCTTCTCTTTTCTATGTGTTATAAATCTGTCTTACCTGTACTCCAATTCCAAAGACCCAATTTGTCCAGCTACTGGATATGTTACTGCTGCTTGTCTTGTGATCAGTCAAGACCTGCACAAATATATACTTTAAAAAGACTTTCAGCTAAGGGAATGTCAACTAGTTTGGTATATTATTGTAGTTATTATTATTATTATTATTAGTAGTAGTAGTAGTAGTAGTAGTAGTAGTAGTAATAGTAGTAGTTTTAGTAGTAATTATATATTTAGTTGCAATTTCAAACTTACTCTTATTACTACAATTTAACTATTTTAACTTAATTATTTGGAGTACCTTTATTATTAAATACATTAATAAAATGGGAAGAAAAAGTATAATTATTTGTTCATGTGCAGAGAGTGTCTTAGTTATGTAACTTAACTTTCCATACTTGTGTATCATGACTTACCTGAATGTTTCTCAATCATTTATTTTCTCTTCAAAATAGGAAATCTAGCTGACATTATACTCTTTCATTTTCAATTACATAAAATGCCACTTAAGCTAGAATGTACATGACATGTCTTTACAGAAATTCTTTCCCCATACACCATTATTTTAAAAATAACATTTCTTTTAATAGAAGGTGACAACTCTCATTCACTCATTAACTTTTTTTAAATACTTTAATCTCTCACTTACATTCGAAGCCTAATATTTTTCCTTTAATTAACTATTTATTATGAATCCTCCTATACATTGTTCCAGATCCTGAAATGATAGTCCCAGTTTCAGGGCTCTGTGTAAATCTGATACCAAAATGATGACAGCTGTCTTTTTAGCTCCTCTTTTAAAGGATTTTTTCATAGACAATTGTTTCTTAAAATAGCCTTATTTCTTTATGTGTCTTTCAGGGTCATAGGGGTTCAGGGTAATATTGTAACCTACATTAATTGGAACAGTTGCTCTCACCCCTTATTCACAATACACATCTAAATTCCCAGTAGAAATAGCAACATAGGCACAGTAGCAATTTAAACTTCCTGCATAAGGAAAAGTAACTATTTCTAAGTAATTATTATTTTTTTAGGTAACTTATAAGCTTTACCCACTTCTGACTAATGACTATTAAATGTTCTTAACACAATAAATCACACAGCCATACCCCAAAGTTTCTGTAATGTCTAATCCAATCTATAGGTTTCACCCTTTACTTTCTATGACCAATACTGGCTTAATCAGCCATTTTTTTCTATTGAGTGTTCAATTTACACAACTGTTCTACACAGCGGCCTGCGTTCTGCACTTAGCACTTTAATATAAGCTTTATAACAGCATTTACCTCTTTAACATAGTGGCTTTATATCCATACTTGTCACTTTATTACAGTGGTTTACTATCTGTACTTGTCACTTTAACGCAGTGGCTTTATATCCACACTTGTCACTTTAACGCAGTGGCTTTATATCCACACTTGTCACTTTAACACAGCGGCTTTATATCCACACTTATCACTTTGGGCCTGATCCAGACCTACGCATGAGAGAGGAGCGTATTACTGCTCCAGCGTAAAAACTTTCACTTCCAACGACACTCCCCTTACCTTCCTTTCATTACGCCCGCCAAACCCTACCCTAACTTTTCCATGTGTTCGTACGTATTTTCGTAGCGACGCGCTGTTCGTAGCGGCCTAAGCACGCCCATACTGTACAATTTAAATGGCTCCCCCGCCTACATTCCTTAACTCAAGCGTCCGTACTAACTTCTTACTATAAACACGCCCCGTCGTCGGAAAATACGCAAACAATACGGACGCCCAAATCGCCGCCACGAAAAGGTCTCTGGTACGACCGGAAGTTGTCACTATGAACATGTGCAGTGCATTTTTTATGGCGATTTTACGCTTACGATCAGCGCTAGATAGCCTGCGAGCGTAGGTCTGGATCAGGCCCTTTAACACAGCGGCTTTATATCCACACTTGTCACTTTAACACAGCAGCTGCTATCTGCACTTATCACTTTAACGGCAGTGTTATATCAGAACTTGTCTCTGTATCAGCGGCTGCTATCTGCACTTATCACTTTAACGGCAGTGTTATATCAGCACTTTATTATGTGACTTTTTTTTTACACCTGCTTCTCCTTGGCTCAGCTCTCCGTCTGTGTTACGTTCAGCAGCGCTGGGACCGGAGCTTACCTTCGGTTCCAGCGACGCTGCGTCCTCTCTGCCAGGCGCCGTACATGCCGCTGACGTCATGTAAACAAACCCCACGTGTCCAGCAGCAGGGCGCGCGCCTGGTCTCTCTTCTTATGCTGTTTCCCTGTGTGGGGAAACAGCCAATCAGGGTCTCTCTGTTCTGGCTGCTGGCCTATCAGGGACCAGCAGCCTTTATTTAAATCCCCTCCTTCTTGTTCCTGGCGCCGATTATAGCTTCTGTTTCAGTGCTATAGTCTGCTATTTTCTTGTGTGCCTAGTGCTCTTGCCTAGTGATCTGACCGTTGAGTGCCCTTTGTCCTGATTCTATTCTATTCCCCCTCCTTCTCTGGCGCCGATTATAGCTTCTGTTTCAGTGCTATAGTCTGCTATTTTCTTGTGTGCCTAGTGCTCTTGCCTAGTGATCTGACCGTTGAGTGCCCTTTGTCCTGATTCTATTCTATTC
>WWET01000615.1:563073-574144 GCA_011038615.1 Limnodynastes dumerilii
CAGGAATTCAACTTTGGATTTCTGCTTCCACTGTGCTCAGAGCAGTGGGGTCTGGATATGGCCATTACAGTGTTGTTCAGTGTATGGGGAAAAAAAATAACAAACTATACCATTTAGTCTGTGTAGAAATAAAAATGAATAGACATTCATCTTCTTCTTTTGCAAACACTGTCTTTGCCAACAGGAAATAATGGACATTCATAATTAAAAAAAATTACTAAAGATGAAGAAGGTAATTTAAAGAACAGTGGTATAGAAGTCAAACCATTTAAATGCCCATGTGAATAAAAATATATTTTTGATCAGCAACCATTATTAAACCCCTTGAATACCTTTAAAATGTCACCACTCTTTGTAAAAGAGGCTTTCATGTCTTGTACACATTATTTTTATGTTACATAATATAAAATTGCTTGTCTGAACTTTCCTTCAGAAGTTGCACATAATTAGGTTTAAAGTGCAGTTTTTTAAGGACACACTAAGACAAATTATTGGGAAATTTTAAAGACTGAAGATTTAGTATAGCTGTTACCAAAGTTTTAAAACTTAAATTTTAAGTACAAATATACACAAATAACACACATATAGGCATATTAACATGTACAAGGGCACCAAGACCAATGGTTTACACACCAATGCAACTGTATAGGTTTTTTCTGTATCGCTTTAAACCTGCTAGGAATATACCCAATGTTTTGAGAACACCCCCTTTAATGGCATAAATATATATCTGTAACAATCTACTATGGGTTAAGCTTAAGACTTTGCTTAACCGAGATTCAGAATTCCTCTAGGTGACTCTGGACATGTATAGAAAATACAATCATTGTAACATCAACTATAAAATATAATGCCAATAGAATTAATAAAGAAGTACTATAAAATATTAAAGCACAAGTCAGCTGCCTAAGTATGCAAGTGGTTTTATGCAGTAAACTACTACCTTAATACACCAGAGCCTTATTTTATAACTTACTGTATAATGGAGTACAAAGTACAATATTGATTCCTAAAAATAGATATAGGGTTAAGAAGATCATCCAAATTCCACAATCTATTTGCGGAAGTCGGGTGATTTTCCCGCAGCTCAGCGTGCACCTGATGATTTGTGTCATAACAGGAGTCAATATCTTGTATATAAACCAATGTGTAAGAAATATGAATTGTCATTTTTACCCTGGCTGGCATCTTCATTTATTGCTCTGTGCCTGGTTCTGATGTTTGTTTTATGGCTGGGTCTGGAACTATTCTTGCATGAGCTACTCTGGCAGAGGAAAGTATCTAGCATAAATGGCCATCAGATCTGTCACTTTTCCCAAAGGTGGGGGCTGTTGGAGTGAGGTATTTTGTGGCTTTAAATCTGTAGCCACAGATACAGAACTTTGCTCACTTTATGGGATCTTTTAACTAAGGAGGTGTTCCATATAAGTATTGTGATTCTTATCATATTAAATAGCAATTAACAGGTTCATATCTGTGTGTTCTTATGGATTCACATGTCAGACCAGCTTGGTTATTAAACACTACATAGTGGTAAGAGAAGAGATCATTCTGAGTTTACAGTATATAGTGTTAGATTTGTGTAAAGAAGAACCTAAAACATCCTATGAATAGTCTTGGTGTTGGCAGCTTATTGGTAATAAGTAATATTTGGGGTGAACAAGGGGCATTAGTCAGTGTAGAACATACCAGGTGGTTGTTTTGATTAACCCCTTGTCTTACATATAAGTCACAAAGGCCTCAGGTGATGTTAGGGTAGTGACATTCCACATAAGATTTTCTATGTGGGGGGGTGTTACTTGAAATCCACGTGCTTAATCTCCGTGAGAGGGGCAGGAAGGAAGGGTAAGGGATAGGTATGATTAATGTAAGTGGGCAGCGGACGAAAGATTTTAAGGCAGGGTTTTAATACTCTGACAGTATTAGAGATAGGACCACCATAAAAGAGAAGCCTTGAAAATGGCTGCTGGCTTGTCATATGTTTGCAAATGTATGTAACAAATCTCTCTGACTTTTATTTTAAAGATAGAATGTCATGGTTGGTCACTGGTTAATACAAGAGTGCTGGGTGCCTTTGTTAGCAAAACGGCAACTGATGTATCAGGTTTCATTTAAGAAAAATCAAACAGCTTCAGTAAATTCACTGAGGTAAAAAAAAAGATCAAGGCCAAAGAAGAAATCACTCTCACACAGACTCCTTTCACAGAATCTGCTGTTACACACTCTGACAGAATCATCTCACTGACTGACTGACTGACTGCCATTCTCTTTTAAAGAATCTCTGACTGCATGAGCTCTAGACCTCAGAGCAGTACTTTATATAGGAGGCTAAAGGGCAGGAACTTATTGAACATGCTTCAGTTACTCAGCTTAGTGCTTATGTCATAGCTGTAATTAACATTTATGAAAATAACAAGTAGCGCTCCTATATCCAACATTTCTTGCACTTTTTCTCATGTTTTGCACATCACTGTATGGGGTGTGGGGCTCCGGTCCGAATGACTGATTTTCGTATCAGCCGTTTCCTCCCAGCCAGATTTCGATTGCATATGCCTTGATGAGGCATAGCAATCGATCCACAGAGCACCGAAAGCTCTGTGCTACAAAATGGTAAGTAAAAATAGTCCCCACTCCTTTCCCTATTTCTAACCCTCCCCTCTCACAACCCTAACCCTCCTTTGCTGGCAGCCTGACCCTAACCCTCCCTTGCTTGCAGCCTGACCCTAACCCACCATCTCCCACAGCCTGACCCTAAACCTCCCTCCCCTGCAGCCTGACCCTAACCCTCCATCTCCTGCAGCCTGACCCTAACCCTCCATCTCCTGCAGCCTGACTCTAACCTTCCCTCCCCTGCAACCTGACCCTAACCCTCCCTCCCCTACAGCCTTCCTACTCCACACAGATAGTTTACTCACCTGTCCCTTGGTCCGGCGATATCAGCGGCAGAGATGCGGCGGAGGGATATCACTGGTTCCGAAGGTGGATGGGTGAAGATAGCCGAACGGCATATTCACCCATTCTAAAAAAAAATAGAAACTCTGCTTTATTCGAAATAGGTACATCCGAAAAGGAACTTTCAGATGTCCCAATTTCGGAAAGCAGAGTTTCTTAGTGGGGAGTGACAACGCACTGTATGTATACCAGTCTTTTTTGTAGAGATTAAAATGTTAAAAAGTAGCACAAAAAAATAACCCACTTTAAATGTAAGTGTCTGATGACAGCTAAGTAGATGCAGCTGTTACAAATATGTGTAAAACATAAATAAGTCATTGCAATGGCCCTATCCCCTTCAATTTGCTGATAAACCTAAGTTTGTTAGAACTAATGCTGGTTTCTATTTTGTTTAAATGACACCCTAAGACACGTGGTTTCTTTAGCAAACAATGTAATAGTTTGAAATGTGTGGGGGAAGGATATCTTCTTGGCATAGTTCATGTGCAATATCTCAGAAATGATTGGGTGTTGATTTGCAGGGGGCAAAGATTAGAGTGTACTGATGTTAACACCCGTCCGGGATTACTCTGGACAGTCCGGTAATTTAGACCGACGTCCAGAGGGGTCATATTCACAGACTATACAATGTCCAGGAATAATACTATTACTACAGTTAAATTTCCATGCCACTGAAATTTAATTTAACTGTAGAAATAGTATTATTTACGGACATTGTATTAAGTCACATACACAGTGCCCGAACCGCTGCGTCCAGTCACTATGTATGTGTTGCTATGACAATACAGCTCTTTGATTAGCATGACACTGACATGGTTACGTCAGCGTCGTTCTAAAAGCAATGGTGCCGCAGAGGACGAAGGGTGAAGAAGAAGACAGGGGAAGACATCAAAACAGGTAAGATTACATTAAAAGCCTATTGGGGGAATGTGAAGAAGTGCACTAATAGAAATATATAAACAACACTTTTTGTGCTTGGGAATATGTTAGGCAGAATTATTGTTAGGCAGAGAAAGGGTTAAAGTGGTGAAGAGAAAGTATAAAGTAGTATGTAAAGGGGGAGGGGGTAATGTGTGGATGTAGTATGTGAGGGGGATAATATGTGGTTGTAGTATGTTAGGAGGGAGAGTAAATATACTGTATATTTGTATGTAGGATCTATAGGATCTCTACCTCCCTGCAATGCAACACCGTTTTTTTTATCTAGCTAGTAATAACATATAAAATTATATTATGTTAACCTATAACAAAACACAGATAAACTTGTTTGTGGAATTATTTTGAGTAATGCTATATTGCAGTGTTTATGGATATTAATGGTAATAAACTCACTGGCCTGAGGCAGGCTTTTTGCAAGTGTACATAATTGGTGTGCTGTGAATCATCTACCCTCAGTGCGCCCTCCCTTGTCTATAATTGTGCCCATAGTATGAACCTGCAATGCAAACTTGCCTTTATATAATATTGGATTGTGCACAGAAAATTATTTAGACCACATATACTCCTTAGTGAGTGTTATTGTGTATTAAGAAAACAGGTTTATTATATCTATTTATCATAGGAAACAGCATGTTACTACATTGAAAAAAAACAATATAAACTTTTAAACGAGAAAGCTATCTTTCAGCTGTGCTCATTTTTTGCTCTTTTACACATCTCATTAAATGTAAATTTTATAGCATATTTTATATTTATATTTTTGGGCTCTTTTCAAACAAGCCTAGTTATATGGAGACTTAATGTCCTGTAGCTCTTGACAGAAGGTGCATTGTGGGATTGTGCAGTATTGAGTGCAGTATGGGCGTGCAAATAAAAGCTAAACCCAATACACAGTTGAAATGTTAGCATGAAACTATTAGCATGAAACCGATTAAAGTATTAATAATGATAAATAATAATAATAATAATAATAATAAATGTTTAAACAGTGCCAATGGCAAAAAGTTTATATGAATATAATATCAGATATGAAAAGTATATAATGTAATACATGAAAAATATGGGTTAGAGGAAAATTATAAACATTTTGAAGTATTAATCTATAAATCTAAAATATCTAAACATATATTAGCAGATCAGGACATACTACAATCCATAAAATATTACTTACCAGCAATGTAATAACATACACACTTAAAACAGATGAAAATGCGTATAATTAAATAAGAGAGAAAAAAGGAAAGAAGAAAGGAAAGAAGAAAGAAGAGCTGAGGCCCACAAACAATATTTTGAGAGTAATGGCAAGACAGTGGTAGGGTAGACCTGAGCCATTATATCATAATAACATAATATAAATGGTAACGTCTAAGTATTCTAATCTAGTCAGCAGTATATACAAAACTATTATTTTTCATTTCCTTAGACAGCATTTATTTTCACATTACATAATTCTAATTCCGGATATTATAGACTCCAGCTAACCTCTAACACAGCACCTATCCCCATCACCACTAAGAAACTCTGTACACAGTCTCATACGGAATTTCTTCTTCACAATACCGCATAGTAGAGCAGGACACTTTCCATGCTCTTCTTCATGTAGAGATTGAATCCTGGGGGTAACCAATGGCTAAGCCCAGC
This sequence comes from Limnodynastes dumerilii, assembly GCA_011038615.1. NCBI lineage: Eukaryota > Metazoa > Chordata > Amphibia > Anura > Limnodynastidae > Limnodynastes > Limnodynastes dumerilii. The sequence goes on from WWET01000615.1 coordinate 568,606, forward strand.
CCTTACTGTATGATTTAAATGCCTAAGGCCACCACTATGCATATCTTGTATGCATAAGTGTTTAGCCCTGCCACTATCGTGGAAGCCGATTTACGCATGGAATGCAGTATCGGGTGGCTGCCTTCAGTGGTGGAAGAATAGGTACTGTGCATGAATTGTTAGGATCGCCCATCAGGGCGCGCAGTCTAACCAGAGCCTGATGTTCACTGGAGCCCCTAATGATGGGGATAGTCTGGGCTGCAGGACACTGGCAGGTCGCAGTCCCCAGTGGGTGGATCCTAATGTGTGTGAGGAGGAGACACACTGAACAGGAATAAAGAACTGTGACACAGTGACGACACCAGAACAAAACAGTGTAACAAACAAGGGCTGACACTAACAGATGCACACAAGGCAAAGGGGGTGCCAGTCAGGATGCAGAGAATACATGCTGTTTCAGTTGTCCTGGTAGCTAGGCAATACCAGGATGCAGCTATCTAGAGATCGGGGAGCAATGTGGCTGTGCTCTGTCCCAACAGTAAGCTCCATCACATCCAGGAGATAGCGCACAACATGCATATGTCAGTCAGCTATTTTTATTATAACTTGTGAAGACCACAGATGATGGGATGTGATGGAGTTTTATAGTACAGGTAAGTTTGGATTGCGAAATGAGAAACGATGGTGTGCGAGTGTAGAAAACTCAGGGAAAATAATGGAGACGATAACTGCAGCAAATAGTGAACTGAATCAAGTTATTTTACTTTTCAGATGTTAAGGATTCTGGACCAGATTCAGATTTAAGAAGCTTTTCTGTGCGTTCGTAATAGATCCATACGTTAATACAAAATAAGTACATGTCACAAAAGTAACGAATTTCTGAACACTTTCGTGTTATAAAAGCAACCTTATTGTTAGCGCACGTATATGTGACGGAAGTGAAACGTTCGCAAATGCAACCGCACGTCTACTGCATTATCACGCCTATTTTTTGCTATTTACATTCAAACTGATGCCTGCTTATTAATAATCCGTCCGACCTTTTTATGTTCACACCCTTTTTTTGACGTACGGAATTTACTTATGCATCATTCCAATTACGCTTCGTAACTCCATGGTCTGCACATGCGCACTAAATAGAAATCACCCCACTTATGCATTTTGCGTGCGTAAATTACCAGACGCTCTTAATTCTGAACATGGTCCTTTTTCAGATAAATTTAAAAGATATAAAATGAAAATTGCAACCTTTACAAGGCACAATATAAACAACAATGAATAACAATCATGAAATGAGACATGCAACAATCCATCAGATTTTCTTTAAATTGTAACAAATTATAAAAGATAATTATTTTCCTAACCTACTAATTGATATAGATTAACCCTTTAAATAGATTTATAAAGTCTTTTTATATCAGGTAAGTCTTTAAAAGGAAAGAAATCAGAGTTCAGAGTGTCCATTAATATAAAGTTTGTGGTAGCAGCAGCAAGGCAATTGTCCCAGCTTTAGAAATGGTTTTATTTTGGCCCTTTTCCTCCACTCTGGCTGTGCCCGACAATGAAGACCCTTTTTATCTGACCTGCCGTTATACCAAGAGCGCTATCTGTGTGCCATCAACTGAGACCGACACCATTGCTACTGGACCAATATTGCTACTAACTGGACTTGAACATACTCTGCCACCGACTGGACCTGGATCACCACCACCGGACATATGCTGTGACCGAATGGACCTGGATCACCGACTGTTACTGCCTCCAACTGATGCTGCCTCCAACCGATACAACCTCTGACTGATTCTGACACCGACCGATACTGGACCTTTGTCACCAATATCCCGGTTCCTCTCTCACTAGCCAGACTTCTAAAAGCTCCAGTACAGCCTCTCTTTTATTAGCCAAAACACCACTCTCCTTCTAGAAATTTTCAACAAAATACCATTAATAAACATATCATTCATAACAAACGTAAAAAAATACATTTATCCCAGACTAATGAATTAAGCTAGCTTTTAGGCATCTGCTTACCTTATGAAAGTTTGTGTATGTTGTTCAAATACCACTCTGTACCCTAAAATTTCTTTTGAAAAATAGGACTTTACGTCTTTGTCCAAATACTATGTGTAAATCCCATATTCTATCGCAATATATCAGCTGCAGAAGTGAGGACTTTACAATCTTTATAATATGACTCCTTGCAACTGTAACGATGACTTCAAAAGAAGAATGATTTGGGTTTTTTTGGTGCCTATATCCCATTTACTAAAATTAGCACATAACATTGCCAAGGGGTCTGCTGTAACATTTATACAAAAGAGAGAACTAATAAATCCAGAAACCTTTATACCACAATCCTATATGGCATGAAAAGAGGTGGATGAACTGCCTTTACATTTAGTACAAAAATCTAAAGTAACTTTATACATACCGTATTTTTCGCTCCACCCAAAAAAAGTGGGGGGATAAGTGTGTGTGTCTTATGGAGCGAATACTGCAAAAAAGAGTGTACATTGGGGATGACATCACGAGGCCGAACTGCAAAATCCCGCGTCGGATTTTGCGGGATTTTGCATTCGGCGCCGGACGCATCATGGAGGAGGGAGCGAGGGAATGCCGCAAAGGTAAGAAAGTATGAGTTGGGGGAGCTGGGCACTTGAACTAAATACTGGGAGATACTGGACAGATGATGGGACTACTAGGGGGTGCTGGACAGATGATGGGACTACTAGGGGGGAGCTGGACAGATGATGGGACTACTGGGGGGAGCTGGACAGATGTAGGGACTACTAGGGGGGAGCTGGACAGATGATGGGACTACTAGGGGGGAGATGGACACATGATGGGACTACTAGGAGGGGAGCTGGACACATGATGGGAATACATTCAACGGCTGGGCTTGTCTTAGGTACTATGAATGCTGGCTGCAGGGGGCACAATTCATTTAAAAAAATATTTTTTTCCTGTTTTCCTCCTCTAAAAACTAGGTGCGTCTTATGGTCAGGTGCATCTTATGGAGCGAAAAATACGATAAAATGTTTTCTATTTTGTGAAATATAGGCTCTATGAACTGTTCGCAAATGAACTTCTTGAAGACGGGCAGAGTGCAAAATTTTTATACTTTTCTCAAAAATAGAAAATATACATATATATCAGCTTATAATACTATATATATTAGATTGACATTTTTCCACCAAAGTCTGCCAAATGTTCTCTGTATCCCAGACCTTAATATCTTTTTGTAAATACTGAGATTTATATTTATGAATTTTAATAAAACATAACAATTGCATAAATGAGTCTAACTGATTTTGAATTGAAAAAGTGATAGGTAGTGTTTGTACATAATTTCTAAGCTAAAGATACATAAAAAACTGTGAATTACATAATTATTCTTATTATTTTTGAAAGCCTTGTATTTTGCCCCCTGGCTCAAACATATCCTGAGTAGTCCTGATACCATTTTCTTTCCATTTCAGGTTTTGGCTATTATCTATACTGGTGTAAGAATTTGGGTTCCCCCCATATTGGTGCATATTTTGTACTATAACGATTTCATTTATATTTCTTAACAATATGTAATTATGATATATACGTATCTCAAAATAAAACATGCTTCAGTAGGTGTTGTGGTATGTCTTTCTTCTTGCTAACTAGCAGTGTGGTTGGGACATAATTCCGGAAACTATCCGGCATTATGATTCGTATTTAACGAGCAACAGCTGATATCCCATCCCACAGCAGTCAACAAACCCAAGAAATAAAGACACCGACAACCTTATTGGCTTTAAAAGGGGACATAGGTTTATTAATCAATAACTGATGCAAAATTAGTAATTGATTTGACTATAAAATTCAAGGTTTAGACAGGTGGCAACTAGCAGGTGTGTGTCACCTCAGGAAACTTAGAATGACAACCGTAGTCATCAACAAGGTGCCTCACCCCCCAATACCCCGGCTCCACCTCGTCACCTGCACACCCCAACTTGTGTGAGGAGGCAGATCAGGCCCCCGTCGCAGGGCAAGCGACCTGATGTTCACTAGAAGGGTGCGCCTCTGCCCAGCAGATATTTCCAACCACTTTTTTCACTGTGCCACATAATAAATGGTGACACGCCACCTCTACTGCCAACCCATGTCTCATCTAAAAAGGAATGAAAACATGTCAATTATACATCCTAACCAAATTTGGGAGGGAGGGCAACAAATTTCTCCACAGAGAGTAACAGCACATCAAAACATTGACACTACTTATAAATTCTGGCACCTGAAACAAGCCCACCCACCTTGAACTGCCCAATCACAACCATATAAATATTTACATACCTCTAGAAAATTCCTAACACTAACAACAAGATGCCTATTGTGTAATAGGGCCCAGCAGGTCGTTTATATCACCTCACACTTGTGTAATTGTGTAAGGAGGCAGATCAGGCCCCCGTCGCAGGGCAGGCGACCTAATGTTCACTAGAAGGGTGCGCCTCTGCCCAGCAGACATTTCCCCATCTTTTTTCACTATGCCACATAATAAATGGTGACACGCCACATCTACCGCCACAGCGAAGTACTTTTAAGTACCCTCACCCGCCATCGAATAACCCCTCACAACATCTAACAACCCTTGAACCAACACCCGATTACCAGCATCAGACAAATGCACCCCATCATCTCTATAGAGATCCGGACAATCATGTGTCAACTGCGGGTGCGCAACATGTCCCCCAATGGAATGCACAAAACTAGCAACAGTCCTATTTAATTGCTTCCTAGCCCTATCCAACTTTTTAATGGATCCGGACTTAGAATGTCAATAAAGAGAAAAACGCCATACAAAGTGCGAAAACCAGCTAACAACAATTATCACAAAGAGATCACCCTTACAACAATACAAGTGAAGGACAAAAGGGAAGGGGAGTGGGAAAATGGAACTAAAGTTAACAGCAACGAGGGTGAACAACTCCTGAAACCCCCAGAGTCTCCAATAGTTAATCAGAAGACCCTACTAAAGGGGAAAACAGGAGAAACCCCCCTGTGCCCCCCGAAAGCGAGTGATTAGATCTAGCTCACTTTAGCTCCCTTATCCCCTAACACTAATTAACTCACCTCATAGCTGGGCTGTAAAAGAAACAGGTTAACATTCACCACATCAACATAAACTAAACAACAAAATATCAACCAAGCACTGTAAGCAGTAAGCACCATAAATTATAATAACCTTGTTCTTCAAATTGTGCTTTTAGGATGCATACATGGCTTCCCAAATGCTGTTACATGGTAGACACCAGTTGTCAATCTCCTTGGTCTGTAACCTATTAAGGAAATTGCTCCAAATGGTAAAATTTACATACTCAGTGTCATTTGTACCCTAATTTATTATCACAACTGACAAATTACTATAATGCAGCCACAAATATGGATTCTAACACGTTAGCAATGCTGAGAGATTTACGCTTGAAGCCAAATAATACAACTACATGCTTTATCAATATAAACCTGCTGATACTAGAGTGATTAGAAAAAATTGGGCCAAGTAAACTTACTATATTAATTACTAATACAA
>WWET01000615.1:584142-604847 GCA_011038615.1 Limnodynastes dumerilii
AGATGTTGCTCATAGCAACCAATCAGATTCTAACTGACATTTTCTAGTATGTTATAGGAAAATTAAAGCTAGAATCTGACTGGTTTCTATGGGCAACATCTACACTTTTCCACAGTTTAGTAAATCTGTTCCTTGAGGTCCCAGCACAATCTCAATCAGTGGCACGTGGCTCAAGGGGTACCACTTCTGCTGCACAGTACGAGGTCAGGTGATTCACCTTACATATAGTAAGACACTATATATATAAAAATTATGCTATAAAAAATCCTGTTAGTAAGTAAAATAGATGATCCCCTGTCAGGAAAAGGCATCCAAAGCACACTACCTGGCTGTTCATATTTCAAAACAAAGAAAGTGCTTGAGCAGCATGTAAAGGTGTATACTCATTATACATAACACCGGGCCGTATTCAGAGATCTGCTTTTTAGCGATTTTCTGTGTGTATTTTTACTTTTTCTACGCAGTATATATATATATATATATCCAAAGAATAGTAGGCACTCATGAAGTCATGAAGTCTAAAACGTAGCTTTAATTCAAGGTTCAAAGTTAAGACATGATCCGACATTTCAGTAGCGCCATCAGGGTTGGTAACATACAAGCAGTTATGAATGACAACATGCAAACAACCTATATATAGAGTAATAAAAAGGCACTGACTTACCCCTGCTTAGAGGGGGGATATGATCAATAGCCATGCATTGGAAATCTGTGGCCATATAATGATGCATAGTAGCCCAGTGTTTGGCCACCGGTTGCTCTTGTTTTCCTCCCGATAGCACAGATTTGAACGATGATCTGTGTAGGGCCATCCTTTCTTTGAGAGTTCTACTAGTTTTCTCCACATAGATTTTTTGACAGGGGCATAGGATGATATAAACCACATAGCGGGTGCTGCAAGTGGTGACATGTTTAATGTTAAATTCTTTACCACTCGTAGGATGTTTAAAGCTGGCACCTGTAAGCATGTGTCTGCATGTGGTGCAGCCGAGGCACTTATACCAACCCGGAGGTTTTTTCATAAAATGTGTCGGTGGAAAGCTTCTGACATCATTTCAGCAAAGATAGTCATGCAGGCTTCTAAGTCTGGTATAACTATTCAGCACTTTACGTTTGGGAAAGCCTGGAATTGTTTTATCTGTGGTTACTATGGGCCACAATGATTTAGTAGCCCTTTTAGTAAAAAAAAGCTGAGATGATTGAATTGGGATACACACGGTATGCGATTGAGCATAAATTCAGCATTCTTGGGTCTGGTACTAAGGGTGGTTTCCCTAGAGAGAGACTGCACCCGGTTGTATGCTGTATTTAAAATCCCTGTGCCATAGTTGCGTTTTTTAAATTTCTTCAAAGTGTCTTGCATTTGGATTTCAGCCATAATTGGATCACCGTTGATACTCTTAAATCTGACCAACTGAGAATAAAGTAGAGATTGTAACAAGTTATTAGGGTGGTGACACCGTGCATGCAGGAGGGTATTCTTATCGGTGGGTTTATGATAGACTCTGGTGGTCAGTCCAGCCAAACTACGGGGAGTGTTACCACTTTAAGAGCGCTAAAAAAACAAACAAAGAACAATCCCTGCTGCAACTCTCTTCACCAAAAGGGGTCCTACACCCCTAAGGATAAAGAGCAATGTATAAAAGTGGGTGAAGAGAGGAGCGCTGGGGGTATATGAGAAATAACTAATAAACAATGGTAATAAAACTGTAAACAAATCAACCTTAGGCGGCATACAGGGGGGATAGGTCCAAGTCAATGAGAAGTATCTAATCCCAATCCTCCAATAAAGAAGTCCTTGTATGATGATCGGTCCACATAAATAAGATATAAGAGAGAAAAGTGTGGATTAAGTAAAATGGTGAAATAAATAAATATGATGTCCGTTAAGAAAAACAAATAACCTTTAGTTTCTAATGAGTACAATGATCAAAGGGTTAAAATGTAAACTTTACTAAATATACATATCGAAAACTAAAACATGTAAACAATTGAATGGCACAAGGTGCCGACCGGAACTCCCCTACCCCGTTAGCAAAGGGTCCTAAACCGGGCCGAGATCAAGACACACGTGGGGACGTCCTATACCACGGTGAGCGGCTCCAGATGACGACATGCACGTGAGGGCAGCTGAAGATGGTAAACAGTGGAACAACGTCCTCAGATGCAGTGAAGGGACCTCTGGCGGTGGGAAGGAGGTATCGGTCGGAATCCCCTGGCTTCTAGACGGCTTCACTTGACGCGTTTTGGAGGTAAAATCCTTTTTCAAAAGTGATTGCCTGGTGTACTTCAAGGTCCTTAAATAGTTTGGCTGTAATGCGTGATTGGATGGGGTGATAACAACTGTTTTTTTTTACAACCTGCATGCCGCCTTGGTTATTATGGGGACCTTCATTAGTATACATCAATAAATGAATGATACAATAATAATACAAAAATAGTGGTACTAAAAAATTACATAAAAAATAATAAATATATTTAAAACGGACACATAAAATAAATAGTGACATATGAGAATAACCTTATAAAAATATCTTAAGTGGGTGCAATGCATTAGTATTACACTGGACATGATGAAACATATTAAAGAAACATACATGTCCTATATCCGTATTCAGTACGGATGCATCAATATTCAGAAAAAAGAAAATTAACATTCCTAAAAGTGAAAGAATACATAAAAGTGAAAAACCAGGTGATACTCTGGAAATACTTATAACAATATAGCATATTCTGTAAAGTGTAAATAAATGCATAGTAAATAAATAACTTCGGGAATAAACAATATAACCCATGAATCCACCTAATTTTATCAGTGGTGCAAAGGATCAATCATATTAAAAATTCCCATATCTAAATCCCTATAGTGAAACAAACTGATAAACATATATAAGATGGATATAAAAACAAATACAAGATGAATATAAAAACAAAGTCTAAACCATGATACCCCCTATAATGAATTGAAACACCTAATCCTATAGTGGCATATTTATTTATTTCACCATTTTACTTAATCCACACTTTTCTCTCTTATATCTTATTTATGTGGACCGATCATCATACAAGGACTTCTTTATTGGAGGATTGGGATTAGACACTTCTCATTGACTTGGACCTATCCCCCCTGTATGCCGCCTAAGGTTGATTTGTTTACAGTTTTATTACCATAGTCCAGCCAAACTCTTTATAATCAGAACATCCAGAAATGCTATTTGCTCATTGCTGATGGTGTAAGTAAATTTTATTGTCGGGTGCATATCATTTATCTGCAGCATAGCTGACGTAAATTGCTCTTGTGTACCAGTCCATATAATGAAAATGTCATCTATGTAGCGTAAAAAGATTAACAAATGACCCAGACAATCATCATTCTGCAAGAAAAGGGTGCGCTCTACCTCAAACATGAAGGTGTTCGGGTAAGCTGGTGCCACGTTGCTGCCCATGGCACAGCCCTGGCATTGGAGATAGTGCTTGCCATTGAATGTAAAATAATTACATGTCAAAATCATTTTGAGCATCTCTAACAACATAGATATAGGTGGACCCTGATACTCACGACAATCTTTTCACAGCTGCTATACCATCTTAGTGTGGAATATTGGTATATAGACTGCATACGTCTACAGTGCAGAGGAAAAATTCTGGTGGAAGTACATGTAAAGCATTCAGTTTATTGAGAAAATGAGTGGTGTCTTGGAGGTAAGTGTCCTGCTGTTGTACTATGGGCTGCAGAAAATTATCCACAAATTTAGACAGCGGTTGGAAGAGGGAGTCTCTAGCTGAGATTATTGGCCTCCCCGATGGTTCTTGTAGATCTTTATGTATCTTAGGGACCGAATAGAGGATAGGAGTCTTAGGGAATTTTACTGTCAATGCTTGTGCAACTTTCTGTGAAATATCTCCATTGTTCATGGCTTGTTCCAATAATGTGTCCACTTGAGATTTGAAGCTGGTCGTAGGGTCATGGTCAAGTAGTTTGTATACTTTGTTGTCCCCAAGTTGTCTGTAAATTTTCACGCAATATTGTGCCCTTGATTGCAGAACTATAGCACCCCCTTTATCAGCTGGCCTAATGACCAGCTCTTCATCTGACTTCAGGTTCTGTAAGGCCTGCCATTGTGCTTTATTCAAATTATGTACCGTGGTTGGCATCTGTTTGTGTGCCTTACACATGCTGTCATCCAAAAGTCTAAAAAAGTTCTTAATGGATGGATTAACTGTTGCTGGTTCAAATGTAGAAGTAGTCTTAAATTTAGTAAACCTGTCATCCCCTGGTGTAGATACTTTGGGGTGTGTGTAAAAGTATTCTTTCAATTTGATGCTACGTCCAAACCTATGATGATCAATTTTCCATTGTAATAGTTTGAAATTATTAGTGGGAATGAACGAATGTCCTAGGTTCAGTACCTCTTTTTCAGCTGATGTCAGCTGTTTATTAGTCAGGTTCCCAATCAGGTCTTCTTTCAGCGGAGCAAGCGTGGCTCTCCGGCATTGCCCCCCCCTGCGGATGGGCCTGCTGGGCCTATTGGTTTTGTACCTCGGTTTCGTCCTGGTGGGGGCTTGTTGAGAAAACCCCGCTGTTGGGTACCAGTGCTTTCCACCTCACTGTTCGATGTACCAGGTCCACTAGACATCTCTGTAGTAGATACATTTGTATAGTGTTTGTTCCGGTTAAATTGACGTCTAGGTGGTCCCACTGTGGTCCCCGAGAACCACGGGTATACCAGATTTTCCTCGTAATGGCGTTGTACCTTGCTTAGCTTTTCTTTTTTATATTTAATTTGATCTTCAGTGTGTTTTTTGATCTGTTGTTGCAATTTCTCAATCCAGTTCTGTGTACTATCCTCCATCAGCGTCTCTTTATAGGTATGTTCAAACTTGTCCTTTTCTTCCTGCAGTCTTTTAACTTCTTTGGACGATTGGTCAAGAGCAAGACCAAGAGCATGAGGTCGAAACTTGCTTTGTTTAGGACTGCTACCCATTTTCTGCAGAATTCCGGATTGTTGCGTCCTATAGTGGGTATATTTGCAATCCGGAATCCATGTGGGATCATTTTATCTCGGAAGTAATTAGACAGTGTGATACCATGATATTTATAGTCTATACATTTTCTTTCAATCTTCAACCACTTGTGGTATAGGTGAATGGCAGAATCTTTATTATAGTTGTCTGTAAGATCCTCGGAAAAAAGAATGGCTTCTGCTTCAGCTGATGTGAAGCTAAGAGTCTCCCCTTTGGGGAGCGTTGCTTGAGCTAAGTCTCTATTTTGCTCCGGTGCAGACATGTTGTAGGCTTGTGCAGGTTGCCTTTAATAAGTTAGATATACAGTGAAAACAGCACCGCAGTTCAGCCTGTGTGGTCTGGCTGATTGCGTGCAAAAAGAATGTGGGTGCTCTGTGCGTGCTGAAAACAGCTCCTGTGTCAGGGTGTACAGCGATAAATCTGTCCAATGAAAACAGGCACTCCCAATTTCTGTAGTACTACAGAAATTGGGAGTGCCTGTTTTCATTGGACAGATTTATCGCTGTACACCCTGACACAGGAGCTGTTTTCAGCACGCACAGAGCACCCACATTCTTTTTGCACGCAATCAGCCAGACCACACAGGCTGAACTGCGGTGCTGTTTTCACTGTATATCTAACTTATTAAAGGCAACCTGCACAAGCCTACAACATGTCTGCACCGGAGCAAAATAGAGACTTAGCTCAAGCAACGCTCCCCAAAGGGGAGACTCTTAGCTTCACATCAGCTGAAGCAGAAGCCATTCTTTTTTCCGAGGATCTTACAGACAACTATAATAAAGATTCTGCCATTCACCTATACCACAAGTGGTTGAAGATTGAAAGAAAATGTATAGACTATAAATATCATGGTATCACACTGTCTAATTACTTCCGAGATAAAATGATCCCACATGGATTCCGGATTGCAAATATACCCACTATAGGACGCAACAATCCGGAATTCTGCAGAAAATGGGTAGCAGTCCTAAACAAAGCAAGTTTCGACCTCATGCTCTTGGTCTTGCTCTTGACCAATCGTCCAAAGAAGTTAAAAGACTGCAGGAAGAAAAGGACAAGTTTGAACATACCTATAAAGAGACGCTGATGGAGGATAGTACACAGAACTGGATTGAGAAATTGCAACAACAGATCAAAAAACACACTGAAGATCAAATTAAATATAAAAAAGAAAAGCTAAGCAAGGTACAACGCCATTACGAGGAAAATCTGGTATACCCGTGGTTCTCGGGGACCACAGTGGGACCACCTAGACGTCAATTTAACCGGAACAAACACTATACAAATGTATCTACTACAGAGATGTCTAGTGGACCTGGTACATCGAACAGTGAGGTGGAAAGCACTGGTACCCAACAGCGGGGTTTTCTCAACAAGCCCCCACCAGGACGAAACCGAGGTACAAAACCAATAGGCCCAGCAGGCCCATCCGCAGGGGGGGGCAATGCCGGAGAGCCACGCTTGCTCCGCTGAAAGAAGACCTGATTGGGAACCTGACTAATAAACAGCTGACATCAGCTGAAAAAGAGGTACTGAACCTAGGACATTCGTTCATTCCCACTAATAATTTCAAACTATTACAATGGAAAATTGATCATCATAGGTTTGGACGTAGCATCAAATTGAAAGAATACTTTTACACACACCCCAAAGTATCTACACCAGGGGATGACAGGTTTACTAAATTTAAGACTACTTCTACATTTGAACCAGCAACAGTTAATCCATCCATTAAGAACTTTTTTAGACTTTTGGATGACAGCATGTGTAAGGCACACAAACAGATGCCAACCACGGTACATAATTTGAATAAAGCACAATGGCAGGCCTTACAGAACCTGAAGTCAGATGAAGAGCTGGTCATTAGGCCAGCTGATAAAGGGGGTGCTATAGTTCTGCAATCAAGGGCACAATATTGCGTGAAAATTTACAGACAACTTGGGGACAACAACCGGCCAAGACGGTTCTCGTGTGTAAGTCTTTCTGTGTTTTCACCTTTTTATTTTATAAGAAACTGTTCTGCATATTGTATGTCTATTTTGTTATTCTCTGTAACTAAGCATTGTGATTATTATCATATTAAATATCAATTAATAAGTTCATGTCTCTGTGTTCTTACGGATTCACAATGCTATTCAAATGCTACTGACGGGTAACAGAAGAGGTCATTCTGGGTTGAGAATAATTCTGGTAAAGCATAACTGTGTTTGATTTGGGTAAAGGAGAACCAAAGGCCTCCTGTGAATAGCCTTGGTGGTAGCAGTTCATTAGTAATAAGTCATATTCGGGGTGGGAGAACAGACCAGGTGGCTGTGGTGATTAACCCCTTGAGCCCCAGATAAGTCACGAAAGCCACAGGTGAGGTCAGGGTCGTGACAAGGAGGAATACATAGTTTTGATTATCATGTTATATAGTTCCTTGAATCTAAATTTATGCAAGGCTTAGAACAGGTGATCCCAAGCTACCATGTCAAAGGCCTTTTTGGTGTCCAATGATATGATAAAACTTGAATCATATTTTCCGAAGAACTCCAGTTCCTGAATCACTGTTAAATTGATTGACTGAATGTCACCTCCAAATAAAACCCATTTGGTCTTTATGAATTATTCATCATAACACCATCTTCATTTGCTCTTCCAACATTTTTGTAAATAACGTATAGTCTAAGTTAAGTAAAGAAATAGGGTGATAAGATCCTGCTGATTTAGGGTCTTTCCTGGTTTATAAAGCACCTGAATGATAGCTGTATTAAAATATCTAGGAATCTTATGCAGCATCCAGATGGCATTAGACAACAAATGGAGAATATTAACTATTTTTTTTTATAGTGTTTTATAAAATTCTTAACCAAACCCATCAAGACCATCCAATTTCAGTGGCTTAAGCTCCTTGATTTAATTTCCTATTCCGAGCATGGCGTCTCCAGACTCTGTCACGTCTGTCACATGTGCTAAGTGTGAACCTGCTTTCATCTGTGAAGAGCACAGGGCGCCAGTGGCGAATTTGCCAATCTTGGTGTTCTCTGGCAAATTCCTCCTTGCACAAAGGCGGAGGTAGCAGTCCTGCTGCTGGGTTGTTGTCCTCCTATGGCCTCCTCCACGTCTCCTGGTGTACTGGCCTGTCTCCTGGTAGCTCCTCCATGCTCTGGACACTACGCTGACAGACATAGCAAACCCTCTTGCCACAGCTCGCATTGATGTGCCATCCTGGATGAGCTGCACTACCTGAGCCACTTGTGTGGGTTGTAGACTCTGTCTCATGCTACCACTAGAGTAACTAGCACCGCCAGGATTCAAAAGTGACCAAAACATCAGCCAGAAAGCATAGGAACTGAGAAGTGGTCTGTGGTCAACACCTGCATAATCATTACTTTATTGGGGGTGTCTTGCTAATTGCCTATAATTTCCAACTGTTGTCTACTTCATTTGCACAACAGCATGTGAAATTGATTGTCAATCAGTGTTGCTTTCTAAGTGGACAGTTTGATTACACAGAAGTGTGATTGACTTGTAGTTACATTGTGTTGTTTATGTGTTCCCTTTATTTTTTTGAGCAGTGTATATTTAAATGAGAAAGTGTGTGGTTTAGAGCTGCAGGGAGCGCAGTGCAGGTCGGATATGCTGTGCTTTCACCCTAAACTCAGGCCTGGTGTAAGTGTGACATAAAGGGTTGTTTTTCATCATCAACTGACTCAATTCTTGCAGTAATGACATTGCCCTATATTACAAATTACAAAAACAACTTTATTACAAATAAAAATGTTACATTTAAGAATAAAATATAGAATAAATACAACACTAGGCATATACTACCAGGGTGTGGTTCACAGATTCAAATGGCCCTTTTACGACAAGGTTATTCACACCAATTATTTAGGGACAAAGGGCCTGATCCAGAGCTACAATGTTACATTGAGCGCTGTAGCGTTCAGCGTAACATCGCTGCTCTGGCCCGACACTCCCCCTTGTAGGAGCGTATTAACTCTCCCTTACGCCGGCTGAAGGCTACCTAACTTTAGCGGGCGTAAGGCAAGAGTTGATACGCTGGGACGGCGGCGTTAGTACGTTAATGCCGCCCTCCCAGCCTCATTACCCTCCCTCCCCCCGCCCCCCTACACTAACTTAAGCGTAGGGACGCCGGGCAAAATCTGCCCGGCGCATGCGCATTACGGCTATGGCCGCCGTACTAGCGACGGCAGCCGTAGCTCTGGATCAGGCCCAAAGTGACTTTCTCTTTCCTGCCGGAGACAAGGTTCAGAAAATCCCCTGCACAAATTCCAAGCAATGACTTGTATTTTTCCAACTCCAACTTTTATCCTAATCCTCACCCTAACACTCCCCTTCAGTTAATAAAAGATTAGATAATATCAATGTGCACTTTCAAATATAATACAAAATGTATCTGATGTTTTGTCTTTGTCTTGACCGTTGTTATACTCCGTTATTATATGGATATATGGGAAGATAAAAAAACAAAAAAAATCTCCTTGTGTAGTAATTTCAAATAAATTTAAAACAATAATTTATTAAGTAATGCACTCACATTTAAACCCCTTGGGTTTGATGCATGTCAGAAGGGTCTTTGCGGTACGATCTAATGGTGAGTTTCTGTTAATTCTGGAGATCCTCCAACCAATAGCAGTATATAAGCTAAAGAAAAGAAAAAAGATCTTTGCGCAGTATGTTTCAATAATTAGAATGTATATACATATAGATATCACTCACATTTCCGCCCCTTGGCCTTAAGGCATGTAAAAGACAATCACTTGTGGATATTTCGCTGGACTCTTCTCACACTCTTTGTTATCAAGTTTTTCATATGACCATATATATGGGGAGAAAGAGAAGGAGATCCTGAACAATACCTTTGGTTTTACCAAAATAAGTACAATAATGAAAAAAAACTCACAATCTAGCCCCTTGGGCTTTATGCATAGAAAGGTTTCCTTTTTGAAGTTCCACCATATATGACACTGTTTTTATAGTTGGCAAAATTTATTCATTAAATATTCTTTAAAAGTACATAAAACTTAGTTGAGAATTTTACCCCTATGCAGGGTCTGAGAGACTTTCGGGGGGCAGAAAAAACTTAAAATACAGCGGGAAGGTGTTAAAGGGGCCCAATAATACCACACTATTTAAAAAAATTCTTATCTGTTGTCCACGAGTTAGTCCTCAGAGCTCCACTCCACCAATGCATTTCAGCTGAGCCTTTTGCAAGTCACCCTGACGCTACCTTGCCCCAAGGCCATCCCTATCTATAGACAATATAGGCAAATCACCTACAGAGGCATCTTGTCAGGGGGGGCACCCCAGGGAAGAAAAGAATACCCAACACTTGTAGCAGCTCCTCCCCCTTGTAAAGCAGAGTGGTGCCAATCTTTAGTCAGCTGCCTGCCCAGGCACCATTTAAAATTCACTGTGACCCTCTAATAGCAGAGTTAATTTTCTGCTAGGGGGCACCAACCACTTCTTACCTAGGGCACCAAATTGGCTAGGTCCGGCTCTGCCTTGCCCACAGCCTAACCTTAAGTCTCCCCTTCTAAGCTCTATCCTTTTCCCACAGCCTAATCCTAAGACTCCCTTCCTTGCAGCCTAACCGTAAGATTTAAGCTCTATCCTTTCCCTGCAGTCTAAGGCCAATAACCAGTTGGATCTTGTATCGGCTACCGTTGGCTACACATTGGATGCTGTGGCAGGTCGTGTGGCAGGTGCAAATGTTGCAAAGGTAATGAATGGGTAAGTTTCTGAAAAATTGATTTGGAATAGTTACCCATTCATTATAAAAACTTAATTAGTGAAATTTTCTAAATAGAAACAGTCGACATATAGCTGTCAACCGCGTGTTATCAAAATGTAATTTTCAACGTGGTGAACGTAACTGATACTACAACTACACTATAATTGAAACATGCAAATTTGTATAGACTGTTACCTCGCAGCTATCTGTTTGCATGTATTAAATGTGTGCTCATTTTTATAAAACCTATCCAGAGTTGCTAATTTTTGTAATTTTGGATAGCTGAGAAGCATATTAAAAAGAGGATTTGCGGAATTGCAGTGCTAAAACTCTTGATAAGCTCCAAGATTTATAGCGCATTTAAGCCTATACTCCTTTGAAAAAACTATGCACTTGTTTGTTATTTTTATTACAAACCATAAAGATATTTTACATACTTAAAAAAGTAATCACTGTTCTTTTCCACAGTTTATGTCACGGCTTATTGACAACATGAAACTCAACTTTCCTCCCTTGATAAACTTGAAAACTTCCTGGAAAAAAAGGAAGCTTACCACAGCTTGTTTCAGCGCAACAACAGTCTCCATTTTCTCCTGCAATCTAGTGACCAGGTTTCTTTCATGAAACTGCATAGAGGATGCTGAAAGGGAATGTAAACAACTGATCTCACAAATCTTTTCATGACTGACAATTTTAAAAATTTTGGGCCGAATCTAGAAGTCTGCTGCCGCTGTGGTCAGAATTCTGTACGATCCTAAGTTCTGTACGTGAGAGGAGAGACCACATCCCTCGCAAATACAGACTTCCAAACGCAGATGTGAAGAACTCTCACATTTCTTAATTCTGGATCTGATCTTTTGCTATTAAAACTAACTCTGTTTGTCTTGGAAGTTTGGAAAACTGTTGCTTCAGTTCATTCACAATTTGTACTCTTTTGACTGATAATTAAAGTGATAATAATTTTCTTTGTGTAATCTTTTCAGTGATTGGCAAAGATAAAAATAAAAAAAAACACATGCATTGAATGACAAAGAACACCCCTGAAAATGACCCCTCTCCCCAGTTTCTTCAATGCAATTGAGGAAACTTGCCTTTCTAAATAATCTGAATCATATTTTTTGGGTTTCTTTTAATTTCCCTTTTATTTAACTTCCTTACATAGAATCCAGTAAAACAATGCAATAGAATCTAAAACATTTTAGACACATTTCTGAAATACAATACAAGGCCTGTTCGGAAATTGTGCAATAAAAAGTAAAGGTTAAAATAGTTGCAGCACATTTAGCCAATATTTCATAGACTTTTTTTTTTTTTTAAGAATCCACAACAGTATGAGCTTATCCATTCTCAGCCATAACCAACTGTTCACTGTACTGTGATTTCCTTCTCACACATCATAATGGAAATGTGCAGAAATGGTTGATAGCTCAAAAAAAGCAATTTTTTTACCCAGTAGGGAATGAAATATTCACTACAATTTTATAACAAATAGAAGACAATTATTTTCACATGTTATAAATTGAGTTATTATTAATCTATTGTTTAAATGACTAAAGCTTCCTTTTTTTTTACTTGGTAATATCCTGGTAATATCAGTAATTTTAATTCTGACTGTGCCAAATAGGTTCTTGTTAATCTCTGTTTTATAATTAGGTTCTTAGTGAATTAGATCCTTGAAAGTCCTTACTTTCCTGGTTCCAATTGAGCCACTGACTTTTGAACACAGTGGTAGAGTAGAACTCTCAAGGGGAATATGTAGCAACAAAGAGGTTTAGCTCAGAAAAACATTGTAAATATTTAAGCTTGTTATGAATAAAGTGTGTAAAATTGGTGGGCTGACATTTGTTTTCAACAGAGAATAAGTTATGATTTTGATATCAAAATAAATGAAAATAACATGTTTTTAAAATCCTTGTTATTTTATGCCCATTCTGAAACACACACACAGAGTAATTGAGATATTAATGTAATTAATGTATTAATGTAAAAAAAATAACATTATAATTAAAGGTTAGTTATTGCCACTGTTGTCTTGAGTACGTATAATCAAAAACCTATCCATAGCAGCAGTCACATATCTTGCTAACAAAAATAGTCTATTGAAACGTTCCTAATACTACAAGTGGAATCAGAATAGGGAGTGAGAGTACAATTTCAGGTGATGCGTTAGATTATGCTTTTCAGGAATGAAGTAGTAGATTTAAGTGCATTAGCATATTTGCATTATACATGTCCTTCTTTCACTTTCATGAACTATTAGATAAAAAGTAGATAAAAGTGAATTCTTATTTTGATGTACATTGGGATTAATGTGACAATTTAAAAAAAAAGGGAAATATCAATGTCAATTACACAAACATGTTTATATATTTCCTTCTCAGTCTGTGGCCAGAAATGGCTGTTTTAGAATAGACACAGACGAAAGCTCATTTTTCACTGTCTCTGTTTCGAAACACAGCCATTTTAGAATTATTTTTTTTGAATGGGTCAGTATACCGATCAGCATACTGGAGAGGTGAGTAACTTTTAGGATTAAGCTCTGAGGAAGGGAGGGTTAGGGTCAGCCTGCAGGTAGGGAAGTCTAGGTTAAGGCTGTGAGGATGGGAGGCTTAGGGTAAGGCTGCAGGGAGGGGAGTCTTAGGGTCAGGCTGCGGGTAAGGGAGTCTTAGGGTCAGGCTGTGGGGAGGGGAGTCTTAGCTTTAGGCTGCCGGGAAGGGAGTCTTAGGGTTAGACTGCAGGGAAGGGAGGGTCAGGGTCATGGAAGGGGAGAGTTAAGGAAAGAATTAGGAAAAGGGTTTGGGTAAAATTTACACTTACCATTCGGAGCTCCGTCTTCGGTGCTCTGGGGATTGATTGCTTTAACTCTTCAAGGCAAAACCAATCAATTTATCAACCAGATTGGAACTGGCTGGGAGAGCACGGCCTAGGGCCATTCTAAGTGGAGACCCGCACACATACATTTATTATATGAATTTATTATGTTATCCTAAATGCTTAGGTCTTGGCTTTATTTTGTAATGCTTAGTCTTTCTAGCTTGGACCTAATTATAAAGAAATGTATTTCAAGCAGTATTTTTATCTAATTCCTAACTGCTCTCTCATAATTAACATCATACCTATGCACTGCTTCTTTAGAGCCTTTGAGCCTGATGCAGAGCCCAACATAACTTGAATGAAACGTACGATCAGAAAAACTCCAGTGCACCCACAACATATTAAAGAATGTATCCAAAAGAATGTAGTGGATACGCACAGCCCTGGATACGTGTGCAATTAATGCAAGTTTGTATAATTACATTCAGAATACTGAACAAACTATGTCACTACTCTGGATAAGACAGCAATTGCATTGGTAAGCGTTGCTAAGTACACAAATGTGAGCGCAGACCCTTGCAGATCTGGACCTGATTTACAACTAAGAAAGAACAGAATCTCCGTGCGTATTTTTAGGAATGGTTAAACTGAGCATGCCCAGAACTCAAAACTACGCACTGAAATCATGACCGAATGATTCACAGATAAGAACGGCTACTTAGGAATGATTAACACTTGGGAATGTAATGTAATCTGCATGCATGGCCAAAGGGCCAGATTCTTAATGCAACAAAGCAGCACTCGGCCTACTCATGTACAGTATGGGTGTTCATCGAGACTTAGGAATGATTTACAATTAAGAAGGCCTTGCAGAAACTAACACGCACAAACATGGATAAGAATGCTCCATACCATTTTTAAGTTGACATCAGCATGGTTAAGAGAGCCAAAGCCTCATGCTTTTCTGTTTGTTCAGCACACAGCTGCTGTGTGTTTATAATGAATACATGTATTCACTTTGATTGAATCAATTAAAGGCTCATCTATTTAAACTGCTGTTATGTTACCATTTTGTGTTTGACTTTAAATTTGAAAGGTTCTCATTATAAACATTTTTTAAACATAAGTTGTCTTTTCTTATTTAACTTGCAGCATGGTTGCATTGTTTGTGTGTGACCTTGAGATACTAATTTTTTTAGGTCTAATTTATGTAGATATATATAATTTTGATATTTATGTTACAACTACGTTGAAAGCTGAATGGTTCTTTCTTAATCCTTCAAAAAGTATTTGTGATTTTAATAATTTTCTACATTATACAATATTGCAATTTTTTTTAAAATATGTTGGTTACTTTTGTTAATTATAAAACAAAGAAAGCCTAAGAAAATCAATCTGCTACTTAATTGAATCAATTAATGTGTTTTCTTGCTTAGCAAGGAATCGGGAGGATATTAAAGGTCCTAAATATACACACGATTCTCATTTCGGAAACAAAGCTGTTCATAAATATACACATATGGAGAAAAGGACATTCTTAGCTCCTAAGAATCTAGGGGTGTGGTTAACATTTTTTTTAAGCATTTGTGAATCATTCTTATGGATCTGGGCTGTCTATATTTAGGAATGTTCCTAATTTCTTTCTTTAGTGTGAATCAGGTCCATAGTGCAATTGTGGCTATGTTGAATATGTTCCAAATATAGGACCGGATTCAGAGTTACGAGCATGCGCGATGCAGAATCGCACATGCTCATTTGACTACGGGCTATTCAAGTAGGGTGCTGTTCAGAGTAGTATGCGGATATGCAAGGCACATCCGATTTGTTAAAAACTAGTTGGAGCCTTAATGGCGCCGACCTTTTTTTTTTTTTTTCAAAGTTAAAAAAAACCCCGTTCCCCTTGCCTTAAGTAAAAAAAAACCCGCTCCCCCGCCTGCTTCGCCGCCGCAACCTATGTGTAAATAAATAAATAAAGTCCTGGCCGACAGTCGGTAGTAGAACTACAGGCATAAGCATGCCCATGAATGACAAGGCATGCTAGCGCTTGTAGAACTACTATCAGCAGCATGCCCTGTCCCAAATCCGTACACATGCCCATTTAGTTTTAAAAAAAAACATACACTACCCGCTCCCTAAAAAAAAATGCAAAGCTCCACGTGCCCCCACAAAAAAAAAAAATACATTCTACAAGTGCCCCATATGCCCCAACATAAATGAAAAACAATGCCACATATGCCCCAACATAAATTAAAAACAATTTTACATATGCCCCAACATAAATAAAAAACAATGTCACATATGCCCCAACATAAATAAAAAAACAATGTCACATATGCCCCAACATAAATAAAAACCAATGTCACATAGACCCGAAGATAAATAAAAACCAATGCCACATATGCCCGAAGATAAATAAAATACATTGCCACATATGCCTCCTCAAAAAATGTTATGCCAAAAAAAATGCCCATAATATGGCCAGAAAATAAAAATAAAAATACTTACCTGGTCTGATGGGGGTCCAGTCTTGTAAGCTATTAATCTGAGGAGGGACTCTTGGAAATAAAAAATACCTTAAGACACAACGCTAACTGTCATCCCGACGCTATTGACAGGTTTACTGTCATTGAGGTATATTTATACCCTTTGGGCACTGCCACAAGTATTGAGAGAACGAGAATTCAGTCTGGGGGAAGGGGTTAATATTTACCTAAACAGGGTTTGTTTGTTTTTTTACCATTTTTTTTCTGCTCCAGTGCGCTGCCCCTACGATTCCACCAGCCCTGAGCTGGTGAAATCGTAGGGCTTTTTCCGCATTCCAGCGGACTGGTGTGCACAGAGTATTTAAATGAGCTTTTCTCATTTAAATATCCTGGCACACCCCCTTTTGCAGTCGGAATCAGATGCTGGCGGATACCATAAACTATGCCAGCAATCCGAGGTTGAATTCTGTATTACCCCTTTAGTAGGGCATGATGGGTGATAGTATGCAGCCAGGTGTTTGTAGGCCTTCCTGCTTAGGCTAGCACTCAGCTTCATCAATTCCTTTCCTAGGTGAGCCATTGCAAAGATGTTCAATGGATGTCAAAGAAACATCTTATATTCATAAGGTTGTTCTGTGATAAAGAAAAATTTTACTTTTATATATAAATGTAAAAAATGCCTGTTGATGTAAAATGCAAATTAACTATACTATCTATACCAGTGGTTCTCAACTTTTTTTTTTTTTGGGAGTACCAGTTACACACTTTAGAATCATGTCAAGTACCCCTTTTGCAGATCATGTAGACACATACCCACGACCCAGGGTTTTTGTTGTTGTTTACATATTTTTACAGTTATTTAAAGGTACATTTTCAACATATGCCATTTAGCCCCAAGATATTTTATTAATGTCCTTGGCCATTTGACATCATACCTCCTTACAACCTTACCCAGTATCAGCTGACAGTTGTCCAAGTAGCCATGATCTATACCATATTAAATAATGGTAATTAATTTAAAGCATATACATATACAGACACATATACATTCATTTATAATTGAAAGTGGATGCACCATAATGCAATGATAGCAAACGAGGGCCCAAATTTAATAAGCTGCAGGAATGGTAAAGTGGAAATGTTACCCATAGCAATCGATCAGATTCTAGCTGACATTCCCTAGTATGTCATAGGAAAGTGAGAGCTAGAATCTGATTGGTTGCTATGGGCAACATCTCCACTTTTCCAGTCCCGCAGCTTAGTAACTCTAGCACCAGATGTCCTAGCAAGTTGCATGTACCTTCAATGTAAGGTGTGGGTGTTAGGTATGCTTTCAAAGGGGATACCCATGTTGTCATGGACTGCGGTGTGTTCTTTTATGCTGTGTTTGTATTGCATTGTTCTATAGAATTAACCTATGCACATATGCATTATGTGCAGTTTTGGATTACGTGTTGTCTGTTTGTAAGGTAGTCGGGACACGTATGTGTTGTGCACACACACAATCGCTATCAAATTGTCACGTATTGCTATCACACTGCTACTAATATAGTGTTTACGGCAAAATTAACATTGATGTAAACACAGGAGTCTTGGTGAGATCCGAAAATGATAACTTTATTTATATCAATTTGTAAAAATCAAGTTCAAATGATGTTATTTGTATTTCTGTTAAAGGGCATATTTTAAATATTAATGTTATAGCTTTTAGGTGACAAAATTTCAAAAGACGACTAAAAGACTGTCTCTGAAACCAAAGGCATCAGGCTATGGTGACTGAAGTGGTCTGATAGGGATAGTGGATCCGTCACCTCTATAGCGGATGTCCTCCAAGCTACTGATATCTATTAGGTCAAGGGGGTTGGATAGATGAACTCAGATATTCCCTTTCAAGAGGATGTTGCAGAACAGAATTTTTGTAAGTAGATATGGATATAATTATTATTCACAGTACATTGCAGACATGGTTAAAAGCAAAATGTATTACTTTCTCATAAAAGATTGTGTATTCAAACATTTGTTATGAGCTACTGATGTGAGTTTACTTTGTTTTTATGTATAAGGCTGTCAATTATTATTTATTTTTTTGTTTATTTTTAGAGTCAGAATAACATTTACCAACACAGGAAGAGAAACCCTAGAAACCCCTTTTGGGTTCAAGGCACCAACATGTATGAATGTACCAATCAAGAGCTTAATGTGCTCAGAGTGCTCCTGGAAAATTTGAAAAAATGGAGTGCCCTTCAAAAATATGGGAGATCACCATAATGTCCTCCTTGTACCTCTGACAACACCACAAGAATCTCTTTTCAGCAGTGGATTAGGTTTTTGATTGCAATTACCAACTTTGTCCAATGCTGTATAATTTGCTAGTGGTGAGATTATGGATTTCTTTTTTTTTCTTTTTTATTAACATCTCTCTTTTGTTAAATGCATTATTACATTAAATACTGTGACAGATATAACTTGTGTCAGCTATCTTAATTGCTTATGAAATCACAGACAGTAACAAAAATAAATTTTACATGTTTTATCCCTTTCACAGTTTTTTTTTTTTAAAAGACTAAATGGCCATGGTATGTTTTTTAAACAGGGCATGCTGCCGATAGTAATTCTACAAGCGCTAGCATGCCCTGTCATTCATGGGCATGCTTGTGCCTGTAGTTCTACTACCTGCAGTATTCCCTGTGGAACGGAAGGTTTATTTTTAATTTTTTTTTACACATGGGCTGCGGCGGCGGGGCGGCCGGGGAGGGAATGTTTTTTTTTTTTTACTTTAAAAAAAAAGTTGGAGCCACTAAGGCTCCGACTACTTTTTAACAAGTCGGATGTGCCTTGCACATCCGCATACTACTCTGAACAGCACATTACGTGCTATTCAGAGTGGGCTATAGGATGCATGGATGTGCATCCTTGAATAGCCGTAGTCAAATGAGCATGTGCGATTCCGCATCGCACATGCTCGTAACTCTGAATCCGGCCCCAGATCCTACAATTCACTTTAAACTGCTCCATGCAATTTACATAGGAAGATAAAGGGCACAGTAAGACCATTTTCAACAAAATGAAAATATTGTATTGCGTTTATTTTGGCTGCTAGGATTCTACAACTATGACTCAAAGACGATATGTTACCTTGTCGCTAGATGATCATTAACAATGAGACGTTTCCTGTTCAACTACAAATCACACATCCTTAAACATATGGGGTTTTTTTTTTTGATCATTAAAAATTACTTTTGAATTAACTAGAAATGGAATAGATAAATTAATGAGATATTGGACTGGATCCAGACCTACAGGCTTAACGAGCGCCAAATGTCATTATGGCCGGCATTGTCGTGGGGAGTGCACACCCCGTGCACTCCCCGCTGTCGGCAGTAAATCTGGACACTTACCTTAACTTTTACGGGAAAGCCCCCTTTTCGTAAGAGCCAGCGTACGTAACGTTAGTTAGGTACGCCGACCCTTACAGCGACGTATGAAGGCGTGCGCATGCACACAACCTTCAAACAAGGGGAATTACGTACGAGCAGTACGTAATTCCCCTTTCGGATGTTGCCCAGCATCTGCCCATTATCTCTGTGACTGAAGTTTAATTTTAAAGTGCAAAAATATTGCAATTGAAGGCATGGTATTCCCAGTTATAGCTTATAAAACATACAGATACATTATGTTTATTTCTTTTTAACTGTTTTATAGAGCGCCATCATATCATGTAGCAATATACAATGTTTAAGCAACCAATCACAGTCCCTGCCCTACTGAAGCTTACAATTTAAATTCCCTAACACACATAACAGTTAATTTTATTCAGTAACATATACAAGTTATAGGTAATTTTAAATGTATTCTGTAGCCATTTAACTCACTAACATGTTATTGGAGTGTGGGAGGAAACTGGAACCAGGGGGTAAATTTACAAAAATTTTGGTTGTTATTATAAATCACCAGCCATGGCTGCGATTTTTTGGCGATTTGGGTTTCCAAATAGCTGGAATTACTAAGGGGCGATTTTTCTTATTGCGATTTGTAAACAACAGCGATGTGTGGTGATTTTTTAAGGGTTAAATCACAGTGAGTTTGCTTACAATTGCAGCGATTTATCTTAAAAATCTGTGCCCCTTAGTAAAAATTTTCTTTACAAAATAGAAAACTATCATTTAAATGTAAAATAAAATCTAACCACAGCATGCTATTAACCCTTAGCATGCTGCCTCATATAGTAAAAGAAAGCACAACATGCCCATGTATTGCAGGGGATGCTGTGCCTTTGGTACCATATACGGCAGCATGCCAAGGGTTACTGGCATGCCGCGGTTAGGTTTTTTTTTTTTTACTGTCAAAGCACTTTCTTAGTTCATTTATATTATAGTTTTCTTTTTTGTAAAAAACAAAATAATTTTACATGCAATTTTTTGAGGATTGTTGCATAATAAATGCAGCTAGTTCAAAAAAATCACCAGAAACAACAATAAAAAAACGACTTTAGTAAATGTCCCCCACCTCATCAATGTGATGCAGAAGGGCTAACACTTGAGCCACTGTACTACGTGTATAATTATTTATTTATAACAAATATAAAGATACAGGATGCTTTTTTCATGTGTTCTCTGCAAAGATGGTATTGGTGCTAAATTCCT
>WWET01000616.1:7486-17965 GCA_011038615.1 Limnodynastes dumerilii
TGAGACCTTGAGTTCACGTAATCATGTTACCCCCAACTCTGCCCTCTAGCTGCTAGTGTGGTACTTAGCCGAGTTCTGCTAGTAGTGAACTTTTGTTTCAAAATTTGGAATAGTTCAGAACTAGCGGAATTCCTGTCAAGGACCCACAGAGAGAGGACAGGTGGGTGTTGCTTGCAGACCTAGTTCGTGCTGAGGTAAAATAAGATAATTAATAACGAGAGATAACAATGATTTTGTTTACAGTAATTACTATAAATATACAACATGCATCTTAAAAAAAAAAATAAAAAAAAAATATATATATTTATATATGTTTTATTTTATTGCTGTTATTTTATATGTACTTATTGATTTATATGTGCAATTATTATATTAACACTTCAGCTCAATTACAGATGTCCTTTATTTATGAAGCAGCGATTGTCATAAAAATAAATTTTTAAGCTGTCTATATTTGGGTAACAAAAAGAAACTGCTCAAAGTATTGTGGTTTTTTAACATGATAATACACCAATAAGTTGATTTCAATGTTTCTGTCTCCATTAAACTTCATTGTTGGCAAAAAAAAAAGTGGTTTAGCTTCTGCCATCATATATCCATCTTCATCATAAAATAATACAAAATTACACATTTTATTTAATTCTATTTTTCTTCCTCTTACCGGAGGATGGGACTTCCATTAAACAAAATGGACATTAAGGCCTGGCGGAGACAAGATACATAGGACAGCTTTATAAAACATAATGAGATGAGGAATTTTCTCTGGGTCCAGCTGATATCATTTCTGATTACTGATATTAAGTTCTATTAAATACTTTAAAGCTCACATGGGATTAAAGCCATAATTCTGTGTCAATCCTTCTTCCATAGAAGTGTCAGGGTAAGTGATAGCTCCCTGCTTCAAGAACCCAGGAATTCAGCGGAAAACAGAAATAATTGATGAGGTGGAAATAAGTGAATTGTTAGCAGCTCACAAAAATATTTTTAGATTTATTCTGTCTTTGTTTTTTCCAGTTCACATGGGATTTGTGGCTGGTTCCCAAAGTCCAAGTCTTGACATAAATGATGGAGAAAAATCATTCCTCCTGGCTATTTAGTTCTAGAGAATTATTTTCCCAAGAAAGAAAGACAGTTTATAAGGAATAAAAAATAATACAGAAAAAGAGACGTATTGAGAGATTTTGTCAGGTTGTTAAAGTGCCTCCAAACGTTAAATCTGTTTTTTTTTTTTCAGAAAAACAGATTAAAAAACAAATTGTGTTGTATTGGTTATTTTTCTTTTGTTACATTTTGTAAAGCTTGGATTGAAAGGTAATGTTTTACAAATTTAATGCACCAATCACCAGAGACATGTCATTGTGACCTCCCCACTGCCCTATGCAGAAAAGAATTTGGGGCTGATCCAGAGCTGCACTTACATCCTTTTTTTTTGCCAGTGTAGACCTGAGCAATACCATGTTGAGCTGCAAGGGGAGGCAAATTTAAATGATGAATCTAGAATTAGTGATGAACTCTATTTTATGGATTAAACATAAAGCTATGCAATATGAGTTCTTTATCAAAAGTAAAATATTTTCTCTGCATGCAAAAGATTTTAAATTAATTAGCACCCCTCACATTGCAAAATGGTTTAGCCGAGCTGTACGCTTGCACCTATTTTGCCCTTACTCCCAAACTCTGAATCAGCCCCCTTACTTTCTTGCTTGCAAGGCAAGGTTTCTTATTACACTGCAGTTTGGAGATAAGGTAGATTTCAGTTAAAATTTTGTCACCATGGCCCTGATTCAGACTTAAGTAGGAAATAAGTACATGCAGATTTGCAACTATGCACCTAAGTAGCAAGTGCACTCCCATGACACTCCTCTCGTTCTTGCGGATTTTAGGTGACTCCCGCCACCATAGGCCTATCTTAACTTTCCGTACATATGTTTGTGCAGTGTTTGTGAAAGTAAGAACAGAATGATTCCTCATAGATTTGTTTTCCAAGTAATCTGCATGTTACCATTTATTGCATAGCTGCCTCTGTCTGCGATTACTAATGTGATTACAACAAATATGCAACAATTTGACATCAGCATGACTTGTGAATACAATGACAACAATTATCTTGAGGTATAATAAGGGTATCCATGCATGTAAATATGTTAATGTCCATTGTAAAATAATTTGTATTTGTATTGATAAAGAAAAAAAATAAGAGATGTAAAATTGTGACAGTTCGTGTAAAATTAGCAAATTTATGAAGCTCTGTAAAAGATACCACTCTACTTATTAAAATGAGCAAGTCAGCCTTAAATGGCAGACACTGATTGCCAAATGTACTTGACAAGAAAGATACAAAATTTATAGGCATTTCAAGCAGTAATGGTTGTACCAAGACACAAATCACATAACACTCACTTCACCGGTGGTTGAGACAGATGACAAATATTTAGTTCATGACTGCTCATTCTATTCCCCCACCTTCCTCTGAGCTTCAGACACAATTTATGCAGAGAAAAAAATGTGCATTCACTATCCTGCCCATATATATGGCCAATAATCCATTCTGTCTTATGCGTTAAGATTCTTTAAACGTATCATATATATAACGGCATTTTTTTAAAAAATCAAAACCAGATAGATGTGGACTCTGTAAGTCATATACTTAATTGATTAATTTACCTTGAAGGTTAATGTATTCCAACTTAATTCAGTAATTAATATCCACTTACATACCTTCTTTTATAAAATTGCAGAATCCTCTCTACACTTAATCCATGCGATTATTGTATTTCAATGACTATAGCAATTTTAGCGTCTGATCAGCTTGGGGAAAGGTTTACTTTGTAATATTTTTATGTTTTTATCAGTATTGCTAATCATTATAAGACTTCAAAATCAACATGTTACAATGAAAAAAATGAATGCAGTTAGTGTGCATTTTTTCATAGATGCATAATGTAACTGATAATTCTGTGTGTCAGTGCAAGTTTGCATATGTAGGTCTACATTTCTTGCATAAAGTGATAAGGATAACTCAGGCTTAATGAGAAACGTGTGGGGGGTTTAAACCCTGAGGTTGGGCTTCATATTCATACTGTCCTGCAGCCAAACCCTAACCCTTCCTGTCCCACAGCCTAACATTAACCTTCTCATTCTAGCTGCCAAACTTAACCCTTCATGTATTGCTGCCTAACTCTAACCTAACCTAACCTAACCGCTATTGGGAATGGTTCATTCTCTATAAAGGGCCATTTGACATAATACCCATTCCTAAAAGGACATTTTCTGTATTCTATACTATTACTGCCGCAATACATCTGTCGGCCGTATAAGTGTCAAAGCCATTCTAAGCATCAATTGCATCCCATGGCTGAAGGAAGAATTATTTAAGGTAAAGATAAAAGTAGACGCTGTTCTAAACTGCCCATCCTTTGTGTCCTATGATTCATTGTATGTGATTGAACTCATATATAGTTAGCGGATAGGAAGTTGCTTAGTAAGTTTGATGTGTAGGAAGGCTAAATTTTACTTAAATTTTCTTATGGTTTTGTTGTAATCCCGCAACTGACATTGGCACTTTTATTAGTGTTTAATCAAGTGCTTGGTTCAACAGGTTTGTTCACAAGCTGTGGTTTGATTGTGCGTAATTAGCATGCTTTTGGCAGGTTTTGCCCCAGTGCGTGCATCTGAGATATTTTGGGATATATATATAGAAATGTTGATTTTAAGTTAAGTTGTTAACTAAATCTGTTATGTTGTACTTAACAGAGCCTTCACAATATAAGTGCATAATAACTGTGGCCCAGATTCACAATGAATAGTTCTGGCAGACTTCCGTACACTATATGCATGCGCAGTACCATTATCTCCAGAGCACAGCCAACCATTGCTATGCTCCGTGCAGATGTGAGACCCCCACATGGGAGTGTGCCCCACCTTCGCTCCATGCATAGGAGATAAGCATGAAGTGTGGGCATAAGCATTTAAAATGTACAGTAAGGGTTTGGCTAAGCACTTAAGTTACTTACTAATCCTTGGTTAACCTGTTATACCACTTTGGCTTCCCCTGCCCCACTTTTAACTTTTCCTTACTATCATCCCTCTGACTCTCTTCCCTTCTCTGGTCGCACCAACATGCAAAATCATTTATGTTGTTTGGTGCACTTGATGTTAATATGACATTTTTGATCCAAGTACGGATCTATTACGAACGCACGGAAAACACTCTTAATTGGGAATCCGGTCCTAAATCTGTTATGTTGTACTTAACAGGGCCTTCACAATATAAGTGCATAATAACTGTGGCCCGGATTCACAATGAATAGTTCTGGCAGACTTCCGTACACTATATGCATGCGCAGTACCATTCATCTCCAGAGCACAGTCAACCATTGCTGCGCTCCGTGCAGATGTGAGACCCCCACATGGGAGTGTGCCCCACCTTCGCTCCATGCATAGGAGATAAGCATGAAGTGTGGGCATAAGCATTTAAAATGTACAGTAAGGGTTTGGCTAAGCACTTAAGTTACTTACTAATTCTTGGTTAACCTGTTATACCACTTTGACTTCCCCTGCCCCACTTTTAACTTTTCCTTACTATCTTCCCTCTGACTCTCTTCCCTTCTCTGGTCGCACCAACATGCAAAATCATTTATGTTGTTTGGTGCACTTGATGTTAATATGACATTTTTGATCCAAATCTATTCTATTACTATGTATTGTGCAACCTTTGTGAAATTTGTTCACTACTTAATGATGGTTCTTCCCTTGTATGTATGTATATATACAGTATATAGTGGAGGGCATGACCTCACCTCACTAAGCCAACTCCAAATTCATGACTAAAAAATGTGTAGAGAAAAATAAGTTACCTAATGCTATATTCAGGACATAGAAAAACAAACTACCATCAAATAATCTATAATCTAATTATAGTGATGTCCAGATTAATTTTCTGTATGTTTTAATACATTAGACCCCAAGGAGTTCTTCCACAGAGCTATTTTGCAAAGCTACAGATAAAAACACATTGCTGAAAGGGAATAACTTTCACCCCAGACTATTACAGATGGGTCTTCCTTATTTATTCTCTTAGTCAACAACCACTGGCATATTAGAGCATCCGACCATCGCATTGGACCTATATGTGTGTGTGTATGTGTGTATATATATAGCACTCAAGGAGACTGTTGGAATTAGTTCAAAAGGCTCATCAAAGAGCTATGTTTAATAAAAAAAGGGGGCACTTACCTGGAAACCACGTGCAGACCATCTCTAACTCAGACATCACACCGCATCTGGCGGGAAGCGCTGGAGTCAGAGTAAAGGGGGTGTTGTAGATGCTGTCCATTATTGTCAGCAGCAGTTGCCATAGAGAGAAGACAGTGCAGGAGCTGTGGGGAGAAGCGGACAAGAGGTTAATGAAAAGGACAGGGACAGCGTTTAGAATGGAAATAAAAAGGAGAATGGAATAAATCTGCTGCGGGAAACCAATTAGTAAATATATTGTGCAACAAAAATGAGAGATCATCGCTAGAAGCCTGTTGTATAAGCAGAACACTCGATAGGCTGATGGAACTGATATTGGCCATAAGCTGGGGCAGAGGGCGGAGAATCAAAGTAACATCTGACCATCATAAATAGGGGGCTTATCTTTTACAGAACCCAGAAACAATTCAAGCAGATAAGCAAAGAATAGAAAAAATTGAAAAATAATAAAGAATAAATAAAATGAGAGTACTAACAAGGTGGTAAGAATGGAGTGAATATTGATAAAAACAGATACAGAGAAGCAGGCAAATAATCGTAAAGGACAACAACAGAGAAACCAAAAAATAGCAATGCCTAGTTAGAGACCAAACAGAGGAAAACATTTTATTTGTTCAAAACTAGATTAATTAACAAAAACAATATAAAATAAACAAAAAGACAAAGGAGCAAGCAAAAAACTAAAGAAAAACTAAAAAAAAAAGAAAGAAAAACCATGGGGAAAATGGGGTTAAAATAAGAGAGGTCTACAAGGTGGTTAGCCTCAGAAAAATGATTAGGGCCAACTGTTCCAATGTAGTCTCTAAAAGAGGAATACTATTGAAAATATATTAGGCCAAAAAACGGGGTCTAGCATATAGAAAAAGTCCTGTCCTACTTCATAATAAACATGCCAAGGGTAAGGTTTCATTTATTTCATTAGGGGTCACAGTGTCCAACTTATAGATCCAATGGCTTTCTTTTTGGAGCAGTAGTTTGTCACAGTCTCCTCCTCATCGTGAAGGGACAACCATATCAATAGCCATGTGTTTCAAGTCCAATAGAGAATGTTGTAGGTTGTTGAAATGTCTGACCACTGGTTGCTTTGATGCTTTGCCTTGCAGAGCCACATTAATGGCTGAACAATGTAGCGTCATCCTTTCCCGCATGGTGCGAGTGGCTTTACCAATGTAGAGCAAGTTACATGGACATATGATGACATACACAATATACTTGCTTGTGCAAGAGAGAACGTGTCGAACATTAAAGACTCTCTGGATTCTAGGATGAATAAAAGATGATCCGGTAACCATGTGTTTGCAAGTGGTGCACTCAGTGTATTTATAGCAACCAGGTGGTCGAGCAAGGAAAGTACCAGCCTGGGAAGGTGTATCGCTGGTAATTTAATTTTTGCGCAAAATGTCTGGAGCAAGGTACGTCGCCTGTAATCTGGCAAGTTAGAGTCAGTGGAGATGATGGGCCACAATATGTTGGCTGCTTTTTAATGAAGAAAGAAGACACCCAAGTAATTTTGCACTCGAAAGATTTTGGGGGAGTTGGAAGCAGTGTAGCGTTTCTTGGAGTGTTTCAAACCTTACAGAGTGCTTCATCCAGGTTTTTTTTTGTTTTTTTTTAATATAGCCTCTGTGGGCAATCTTGGTAGTCATCTCTTGGAGCTGGAACTCCGCGCGGTGCATGGGTCGCTGTTAATCCGCTTAATTCTAAGAAGTTGTGAAAATGGTAGACGCTTAATGGTGAGATGATTGCTGATAGTGTGAAGCAATGTATTTCGGTCCTTGGGATTGGTATATAGCAAAGTGATTAATCTTTGTTTTTGTCTTTGGATGAGCACATCTAGGTAATGTATTTCTGTCATGCTGCATGCATAGGTGAATTTAATGGTGTCATCCATAGTATTGATTTCCATTGTGCGTGAAATCTGAAGTGGGTCCTGCGTAATCACTGTTGGCATCTATGAGTGCACCCATGGTAGAGATTCCTCTACTGTGGGGGATGCTCGTATAAAGGCTTGTCACATCAATGGTGCACATGAGGAAATCCTCTGATGAGCTGTCATAGTCCTGAAGATTTAGTAGCAGATGAGTGGTATCTTTTAAAAAGGTAGATTGTTTTTTGTATAAGGGGTTGCAGGAAATAATCTAGAAATTGTGATATACAAATAATCTAGAAATTGGGAAATAAAGAATCTCTGGCTGAGATGATGGGACAGCCAGGTGGTTCTGTGAGGCTTTTATGGATCTTCGGTACTGTATAAATAATTGGAATTTTTGGATGAGTTGTTATTAGTACTTCCTGCAATGGGTATGGTAATAATCAGGTTGCGAATAATAAGAACACCACAGATAGGAGTTCCCAGAATAATAAAACATTAGGACAGGGGAACAGAAAGAAGGATAATGTAAAAAATTCTAATAAAATTAGGGATTTGGGTTCTCATACATATATTCACTCACAAAATACAGATAATGCTAACAGTCGAAAAACAGTTGGGGAAAATGGCTTCAACAGGGACACTCACTCACATAGTGTTCCTTCAGCACCATTAGAAATTTCTCAATCATTAACTTCACACAATGTCCCGTCTATAGGGACCATTATTCCTACTATTAATACAGAGAAAATTTGCTATGTCACTTTACCTCCACCTACTGTTAATATACAAACTTTACCTCCACCTATTGTCAATGCACAAACTTCAGTTTGGTACAATACCAAAAACACATTCTAACCCTCTTCCACCTTCACACTCACATGCTCATTTTTTAGGTTTGACACAAGGGAGAGAATGGGCCTCCCTTTTTCACAACAACCCCTTTCAAATGTTGGCCACCCCAACCAAAAGAACGAGAAGCCCAGAACAAGGGGAAAGAGGGGAGGAAAACTTGCAGGCAAAAAGAAAACAGAAAGCCTCACAGCTGTAAAAGGGATATTTAATCCCTCTACTAGATATTTAACCTCAGCTGAACTCAGCTTATTGAATAAAGGTTTAAAATTCTACCCTACAGCCCCACCTAATGCTTTTGAGTTATTTGTAGAGTTAAATTGTTTTGTATATTCCCTATACAGGAAAAAATATTTTGGTGCTAGAGACAAACGTACTACTACAATAAAGGATCCTATGAATGATCTCTTTAATGAACATGATCTGGAGACTCTTAGTACTTTACAATTATTACAAGAAGAAGAATCTGGAAATATAATAGATCCTATGGATCAAGTTAAGATTAAACATCGCCCTTTTAAAGTTAAATCGGAATTATTTCCTAGGAATGTTAGAAGTTCTTGCCTAGAACTTTTCTATAAAATAACCTCAGATGATGTCTCTCTGCCGCAACACTTCTTCCTCTCCACACAATTTAAATAATTCAGAATTTGAGGCTTTAAAAAGTTTAGTGGAGGACCACTCAATTGTGATCAAGGAGGCTGACAAGGGCAAAGGGCTTGTACTCCTTGATCGTGAGGCCTATATTAAAGAATCCCTTCGCCAACTACAGGATGAACATTTTTATAGAGTTTTGGGGTTGTGACCCCATTGCAACTTTTGCTCTTGAGTGCAAGGGGTTGCTTGATGGGGCATTGGAGGAGAGGGTCATATCTAGGGAGGAGAGGGAATTTCTGTTTATTCCCTTTACTGTCACACCTATTTTTTATTATTTTCCAAAAATTCACAAATCTTTAACTTCACCACCTGAGAGACCTATTATGTCGGGTATTAACTCTCTTACTTCTAATCTATCATTTTATGTTGATTTCTTTCTCCAACCCATGGTGGTGGCCCTTTGCTCCTATATCCGTAATTCAACTCACCTTCTTTTGCAACTTCAGAACATCAAGTGGAGTGACTCATATGTGTTCCTCACACTTGATGTCCATTCACTTTACACCAATATTCCACATTCCCTAGGTTCAGAGTGTATTTCTAGGGCGTTCCCTTGATGGGAGTTTGAATGGCCACCACCATGAGTTTATTGTTTCTTTAGTCACTTCTATCCTTTCTCACAATTATTTTCTTTTCCAGGATACATTTTACCTTCAGGTGATGGGAACGGCCATGGGGACCAAGTTCGCGTCGAGCTACGCAAACCTTTATGTACTCCATCTCGAGGATGATCTGGTCTGGGGAAGCGAGTTCGGCGCGTCTCTGGTCTTTTATGGCCGTTATATTGAAGGTCTTTTTATTATTTGGGATGGGGACTATGAGTCTACACTTTCCTTTGTTAATCACTTGAATTCTAACCACTATAATCTTTCTTTCACCTTTTCATACAGCAGACATACCACCCACTTCCTTGATTTGACCCTCTCCTCCAGTGAAGAGGCAATTACCTCTGCTAATTATAAAAAAGAAGTGGATAATAATAAATATTTACATTTCCACAGTGCCCATCATAGGCCTTGGAAAAGTAATATACCCAAGCGCCAACTTATACGCCTTTACCGAAACAGTTCCTCTAAAATTGTATTCTTCCAACAAGCTTAGGAACGTCTAACTAGTTTCCTGCAGAGGAGCTATCCCCCCACCTTGTTGGAAACCACCATGAGAGAGGTGGAGAAAATGGAATGGTCCACCTTACTGTCCCTTAAACCTAGAAAAATAATCATTCTGAAGATACAGTTTGTTTTATTTCCAAATTGCACTCTAAATCTTATCAAGTTTTATTGAGAAGAGCTTCTCCATCTTAAAACAGGATGAGACACTTAGAAATCTTCTACCGGAAAACCCCCAAATAATATATAAAAGAAATACAAATTTAAAACACTTTTTAGCACAAAGCCACTTAAAATCCATAAAACCATCTAATACTAGTAATACCTTTTTGAACACCTCTAATATATGTGGTTTTTACAAGTGTGGATGCATGTGCTGTATCACATGTAAATATGTGGTTAACAGGACTAAAAAATATTTCTATTGGTCAGAATCAGGTTCAAATAAAAAATGTATTAATTGCGATTCAGATTACGTTATTTATTTACTTACCTGTGTATGTGGACTTGGTTATGTGGGGAGGACTACCAGATCCCTGAAAACACGGTTTTTAGAATTTAGAAGAAATCTTTTGAAAAAAATAAAAACCATAGTGTTCCCAAACACACTATCATCAAGGGGACCCCGCAACGTGAAACTTATAGGCTTGTATCGAATACCTGTGTTAGATTGGGGTGGAAATAGATTTTGTTTCTTATGTAAACAAGAGGTGTTCTGGATTTTTAAGTTAGGTACTC
>WWET01000616.1:18168-28623 GCA_011038615.1 Limnodynastes dumerilii
CCTCGGTGTGGGGGTGTTAAACGAATCCATGGAATTAAATAGTATCGTCTGATGTACTATTTTTCCTAGGGAGCCCTCTATTTTCTACCGTCTATTTTTTATCTTCATTCATATTTCATTTATTCTTATTTACTTATTTATTTATATATATATTTTTTAATATTCATTTCTATTATTATTATTTTTATTTCTATGGCAGACAGGCCCATTAAACGAGGGTTCGGCGCATGTGGTGGAAGTCTGGATCAGGCCCATTGTTCCATCTCTTGATTGCTCTGGTAATTTCAGCCACAATTACCATTTGGCCTAAATAGGCTTTCCTTTGGTTCTCTAGGTTGGAGTATACACTCCCCTTATGTTATTCATGTGTTACATTGTTATAACATTCATTATTCCCTATTTCATTCTATTCTTTTATGCTTCCTGCACATGTCTGGGTATCTGGCCTGCTTCTACTGCCTTGGATAAAACCTCCTGTATTATACTTTGGAATGTAACAGTAGGATCAAACAAAAGGGGTTCATATACATTATGGTCACTAAGCTGTTGTATCTCTGCTATATACTTTTGTTTGTCCTGCAGTACAATCGCTCCCCCTTTGTCAGCCACTCTAAATACTACAGGTTCATATTGTTTAAGGTTGTGTAAAGCTTGTTTTTCCGGCAAGGTCAGGTTAGGTTTGCCAGTTGGCATCTGTTGGCTTTCATTCAGAAGACATAGAAAACATTTAATGGAAGAATTGTACCTTTGGGAAACAAAGGAAGAACTGGGTTTGAATTTGTGGTAGACAGTTGGCTGGGTAGACATAGTGGTAGAATGGCTGATCAAAGTACTCTTTCAACTTCAAATTTCTCCCCTGATGGTAATGGTCTTGTTTCCATTAGAACTCATTGAAGTTATTAGTGGGAATAAAAGATTATCCCTTGTTGAGTACCTGTCGTTCCACCACAGTCAGGTATAAGTTGTAAACTATATCCTCCTGGTTCGTGTGGTTCTTTTTTCTTTGATTTTGCAACCCTCGTTTAATGGGCCTGTCTGCCTTGAGTTCCAGTTTTGGCTCCTGACGGAGGTTTGTACTGAAAACCAGTGATTAGCTGCAAGGATGATCTGTTTTTACTTTCAGAGGTGTTGATTTCACTGAATGCTTCTGTTTTGAACCTGAGGCGATCTCCCCTTGTTCTAAAGGGCCTTCGCTTCACCGGACAGGTTTTGTTCCTGAAAGCCAGCGCTAGACATGGTTTTCAGAGTAGTCAATGTGTACTTTAGTTAATTTTTCTCTTTTAAATTTTGTGAGATCCGAAGTGAATTTGTTAATTTGTTGTTCCAGCTTTAGGGGCCAATTCTATGAGGAATCTTGTTCCAAAGTAAGTTTGTGTTGTGATTCAAATGCTTTAATTTTATCATTAGTCTTTCTAACCTCTTTACCGACTTCCTCAATGACTAACAGCATCATGTCAAATGACACTTTATTTAAAATGGCTACCCATCCTTGCGAAACTCTGGATTAAACCATTCTATAGTGGGGATGTTGGTGATCCTAAAACCTCTTGGAATCAGTGTATCTTTATAGTAATTGAAAAGGGTGATGCCATAAACTCAAGGTGACGTTTCTTTATATTTCATAATGATCCTCTAGGCAATTTGGACCCTACGGAGCCTATAGAGCTCTACCATAAATCAACTAATGAGTTCTCCCCACAGCTCCTGCACTGTCTCCTTGCACATTTCGGTGTTTACACTGTTCAGTGCATCTTCTCCGTTTTTGTGATGTAGCAACAACTGCTATTAAACATAGCTCTATGATGAGCCTTTAAAACTTATTCCTACAGTCTTCTTGAGTGCCTCCAATCTTTTTTGCATTCTACACAACAATATAAAACTGTATTCACACGAGTGGCACTCAGAGACTTTTAATAAAGCAAGAGAATCCTAAGATTCCGTCTAACATTTCAGTTTATTTTTTCAAACTGTCATCAGGGACATATTCCACTTTATCAAGTGCCCCCGATCTCTTTCTGCTTACACATTCTTGAACTTACTTTGAAACGCAATTATTTTTATTTCAATCACAAACATTACTTACAACTTTCCAGCTGCACCATGGGTTCAAACGTGGCCCCGACTTTTGCTAACCTTTATATGATTTATTATGATGAAAATTATCCCTATGATGATTACCCCTTTAAATAAAACATCATCATGTGCACACGCTACCATGATGATTTATTCTTGGTATGGAAAGGTGACATAAACCTATTTACGGCACTGATGGAGTACTTGAATAACAATGATACGCCCATCAAATTTACATACAAAGCTAATCCTCAAGAAGCACACTACCTAAATGTACAGGTCACTATCATCAATGGCATCCTGGAAGTCAGCCTTTATACAAAACCTACCGATAGGAACAATGTTCTCCACGCGGATTCATTGCACCCTTCATCCTTAAAATAGGGTTTACCTTTTTCTCAGATACTAAGATCACAAGCAACATTCAACTGAGAGACCACTCATTGGACAATATGGTGTATAAGTTCTGTGAATGCGGATATGATATTCTATGACAAAACCAAACTACAAGAGACTTCAGAATGGATCAAACATATTTCAAGACATGATCTACTTAAACCGACTGGACGCGAGAAACAGCTGGGCAACAGAATCCCTTTTGTGAATACGTTCACTACTGCCAGCAACAGACACAGAAAGACATCCAAGAAATATTGGCCACTTATCACCAATGATCCTGATCTCTCTAACCTCAAGCATACCAGTATCCTTCCCAGCTTCAAGAGGTCCTAATCTTCGTGACCTTTTAGTAAAAACTGACATCACACAATATTCTGTGACTTCATCAAGGAAGGGGTGTTATCGATGCCCCAACTGCTTCACATGCAGGTATTTGGAACCTTGTAGTAATATGTTATCATATGTAATTGTGGACTATACTATGTCAGCAAATCATCGCAACAGTTTAAAGAGAGAATGGCACTCCATTGGTCTGCCATACGATTAGCACTTGAGGGCAAAAATGTAGAACAACCTGTAGCCTGACATTTTGTACAAGCCAGACATAATTTAGCCTCCTTTAAATATAAGATCATAGACTGTGTGCCATTACTGAGACAAGGGGTGGGGAGGTGGGGTAACAGGGAGCGTTTACTATTACAAATAGGATCCATGTGGATTTACAGACTCAACACCTTGGGCCTTTATGGGACTTAATGAGCAGAACAATTTATCATGCTTTTTATGAACTTTAGTGCCCTCTTAATTGGAGGCACATTTTATTACATGCATTAATTGTGATTCCATTACTTGGTGGCAGTGTTTATGACATCCCCTGCTGCAGGGGACCATTGTGTTTATGTTTATTTGTTTATTCATCCATTTTTGCTGATTGCTTATTATTTTTATTTCATTTATTTAGCTCTGTGCCCCATTATGATTATTTAATGTGTTTTATAAGCTGCATATGTGTTCATTTATACATGTACCACAGTGATGTCATCTTTTTGGCTTCAGATCGCTAGTGTTGTTCTTTCTATCCCTTAGCCATGGCCATGTGGCTTGTTTATTATATATTCATGGTTACCATGACACCCCCTGTCCTCAGCTTATCGGTGGCTACCAAAGTTGTGCTTCTTCATTTGCTGACCGCCAGTTGTTTTAACAGAGGTATTACTAGGTTTCATTTTAGCCCTGTATTGAAATCTGCCTGGTGTGTGCTTTCTTACATTGATTTTTAGTATAGTATATCCTCTATGGCACAGTTTTGACCGTATCAAGTCTGCTACGGATATCAGTTCTCTTGTTCCCATCAGGGTATGCCTCTTAATATATTCTATCTCCGTCTGGTTTATATGTTGCCATGGCGTCCAACAGCTTGAGCTGCGGTCGGCACGCTGTCTCCCGTCTGCCGGCAGATTCTCAAGATGTGTATACTATTGATCATTTCTGTGCATTGGATCCTTGCTCCTCTATTTTAACTCATATTTTGATGTCACATTTTTCTTGTGTGTCCGATCACATTCGGTTTTTTGTTTACATGGTTGCTATGAAAACAATAGCTCCAGGGTCAGCCAAGGATCAAAGCAGAGTTTGCTTCCGGTTCACAGCTGTGGGTTCACTTTGATGTTCACTTGGTGGGCTTGGTGGGGAGTAAGTGTGTGCATATGCTTGTTTTTCACTGTAAAAGGTTAGAGGTGGGCACCTGAGCATATATATTTGTGTGCAATATTGGAGTGCTACATTCCTATGATTTTCTCTCTCTCTCTCTCTCTCTCTCTCTCTCTCTCGTTATTATAGAGAGTCACATGCTAATAAAATGGACATAGAAACATAGAAAGTGATGGCAGATAAGAGCCACATGGCCCATCTAGTCTGCACATTTGTTTATTCAAAACTATACTGACCCTAGACCCTATTTACCCTCAATTTGGTTTACAATTTAGGATACCCTTATATTTAACCCAAGCATGTTTAAATTGTTCTACTGTATTGGCCTCAACCACCTCAGATGGGAGAATATTCCACTTATCTATCACCCTTCAGTGAAGTAATTTTTCCGCACATTTCCTTTGAATCTACCACCCTCCAGTTTATTGTATTAATAGTCTTCCCATTCAAAAGTGGACCCTTTCCCTCTCTTTCTTTTGTGAATATTGGACAGAAATACTTGTTAAGATGATCTGCCATAGCCCTTTCACTCTCAATAAGAATTCCACTTGCTGTTTTGAGCCTTACGATACCCTCCTTTGTTTTTCGCCTTTCATTTATATACCTAAAAAAGCTTTTGTCCCCTTTTTGTACCAAGTGGGCCAGTTTTTCTTCAGTTTGTGCCTTTGCTGCTCTGATAACCTTTTTAGCCTCCTTATGCTTTGTAAAATACACCTCCCTGTCATCATTACTCTGATATTGCATATAATTCCGAAAGGCCATCTTTTTTGCTTTCACTATAGTTGCTATCTCTTTTGTAAACCGCATTGGCTTTCTTCTATGGGGTTTTTTCTAACCATTCTTATACAAAGGTCTGTTGCTGTTAATAATGTGGACAAACACATTTTAGATATTACACCAAAATGCTACAAAACATCAGTCATGATTTCATCAAGATGAGTGTAGGTCTCATTTAGAATAACTTTGATCAAATTATATTGTGAATAAGCTGCTATTCTACACAATGATCTACTTGCTCACAAGGCTTTTTTGCTTCCACAGACCCTGAAAATCTGCAACGCCCAGCACGAAACAAAATGATTCACTGACCTGTCAAAAGCTGTATCAATATCATTATGAAACATAAATTAATTTTCTCATACATCCAAAGATTTAATGTCTTTGCATTTCTTGGTAACTATGGAAGGGCAGTTACTCATGCAAAAATATTTAACCTAAGAAGCTTAGTGTATTAAATCTTATGTCTGGATACAGAAGTCAATGTGGGCTCTGTACTTGTAAGACATACCACCACTACTCTTCTTGCTGTAAATTTGTTGAATTCTAGTTCACTTACAATCACCTCTAAATCTCTAAACCGTTAGTTTTACATTCCCCCTTTAGCGAATGATTAGACGAGAATAAAGTGACAGTGAATCAAAGGCATTGAAAAAAATCTATTCTAAATATCATTTTGAATGCGTAACACTGCATTTTTGGGATGTCATTGCGTTGATGTTTATTAATTGTGTTTATGCTGGCAAACTCATGCAAAAAGTGAAAAGACAATGAAATAAAGGGAATCTTTCAACCATTCTTTCTACAATCTTTTTCATCATTATTAGTGATGATCTCCCTCATCCTGTTGCATATGCCCAAGCTCCACAATGGCATCCTCTATTTCTATGTCTACACCGCCAGAATCATCA
This sequence comes from Limnodynastes dumerilii, assembly GCA_011038615.1. NCBI lineage: Eukaryota > Metazoa > Chordata > Amphibia > Anura > Limnodynastidae > Limnodynastes > Limnodynastes dumerilii. Next base: position 24,039 of record WWET01000616.1, read on the forward strand.
CTTTAACTACTGCCCATTCTCACATTTAAAGAGGGCTAAGAAATGGGGGAAGAAGCCTCATCTAGGAGTACAGTGTCTGAATCAGAATTGTATACCTCGTCTAGAAGTACAGTGTCTAAATCAGAATTGTATACCTCAGCTAGAAATACATTGTCTGAAACAGAATTGTATACCTTGTCTAGAAGTACATTGTCTAAATCAGAATTGTATACCTCAGCTAGAAGTACATTGTCTGAATCAGAATTGTATACCTCGTCTAGAAGTACATGTCTGAAACAGAATTGTATACCTCGTCTAGAAGTACAGTGTCTGAATCAGAATTGTGTACCTCGTCTAGGATTACAGTGTCTGAATCAGAATTGTATATCTAATCTAGAAGTACAGTGTCTGAATCAGAATTGTATACCTCGTCTAGGAGTACAGTGTCTGAATCAGAATTGTATACCTCATCTAGAAGTAGAGTGTCTGAATCAGAATTGTATAACTCATCTAGAAGTACAGTGTCTGAAACAGAAATGTCTGACTCACACGCATCCTTCCTGGACAACCCTTCACTCTCTTCATCTCCTTCAAACACCCCCCAAAAAACTTTGCTTTTATGCAGGATATTAATTAAAAAGAATGAAGATGAGTATATAAAAACTTAAGGGTAGCGCTAATACTAATGGGGAGAAATGAATATGACCTTAAATAGACAATACTCTATATATGTAATATATAAATAATCTAGCGCATGTAATGATCGCAGGCTAAAAGGATGGTGGTGATAGTCCATATAAAAGAAGATAATATGTAGACAATATTAACCGCGCCCTATGCACCAGATATATAAATATATAATAATTTGAGTTAATATATCTTAACAATACATTAATGTGGATCCTACTGCCATAAATATCAAAATGATAATACATTTATTGTTAGAGTTTAAAATAATTCCATATACACAATCTTGAAAACAAACAAATAAATAAATAAATAAATGAATCAATCAATAAATAAATTATATACCAGACCGCATTCAAAAAATAGAGTAACTAGTTGTTGGAAAAAGCTAGGAGCAATCTGTACAATACCAGTGCAACGGATGGAGCTGTAGAAAGCACAACAGAGAATTCAAAAAAGTTACAATATGACCAACCTCCCACTGCACGGCCAGGACAGGTTAAATAAGATGATTGTAATATGTAGCAATTGCCAGCTTGTAGCCGATTTCAAAGTGGTGATTTGTGAAAAAATGGTTTTAGCTGTAATATAGGCATTGTATATCAGCGTGGAGAAAAAATGGTATTGTTGTCTCGGGAAGGTACCAAATAGGTTGAGAACTAGTGGCACCTGACAGTCCAGTAGTAGAATACAGCTGTTAGATGGATTAACATATGTCTAATATAGCCTCCAAATAGGCAAGAACAGTGCTTCTCAACTCTCCAATCACAAAAGGACGCCAAATCACGAGAGATCTCCTTCAACGAAATAAAAAACCACAAAATCCGACTTTTCTGGGAAAACGGCATTTCACTTTAAAATCAAATCCAAATTTGTCAGGAGAAACTGAGGTATGCCTTGACTTTAGTTGGATATCCCAAATTTGGATCTGTCAGATTTATACAAATCTAAATCGCTCATCACTACTTTAAACAGCTTCAGTACTGCAATTTCCAAACATCTGCAAACTTTGAGCAGTCTGTTGCAACATATTCTTTGCTTATCGCTAAGGCAGCCGTCCCTTTCATTCCAAGGTCTTATTAACAGCTTAGTGCTGCCGACAGGACCTGCTACAGATATCACTCATTTGTGACTCTGAATCTGAATTTTTTGCGCCTGTCAAAGACAGGGTGACTGTAACTGAAAACCTGACATACTGGTTGAGAGCAATGGCTGAGTGACTGTGATCCCCAAAATATTGATTTGCACAAGAGTAAGCAGCTGAAGTGTGACCACTGGATCAGTGTGCATTTCAGGGCACTGTGATCACTCAGAACTTTGCAGAATTTCTATGTGATACTGTTTTAATTTTCATCTCTATTTCTCAGCATTTTTTAAATTCTCAGGGGAACCTTACAGATATGTATATATATATATATAATTTTTTTTTTGGGGGGGGGTGTTTATATTTATGTGTGTGTATGTATAATATAGCACTAATTATCATTTGAATTGTTTTGTGCAATAAAGATATTATTGTACCCCTTTATCCTTCTTAACTGTGTGACTGCCACACCTAAGGGCAAAGTAAATCTAGTGAGGTCTGGTTCTACCCCCTGGTATCCTGAGAGTGGGGCATCTAGAGATATCTTTTCCTTTACCGTGCTTTTTTGGCACCTTCATGAGTGGTATGACTGATGAAATATAGCAATTAACCATAATAGGGAGTAAAAACAGAAACATAATAACTACACAGGACTATGTAGAGTGCCCAATAAATATATACATTGCTGTTTATTATAACACACACAATCAATATAAGGCAGAGGGAGTGGTAAATGGTTTTATATTTTTTCTTATAACCTTCCTGTGCTCCATGGCATATAATTACACTGACACATTAATATCTATAAGTGGGTTATAGTTAGACTTTAAATTGGGCCTGTCTAATTCAGTAATGCATTGGCTTAAATATCTGATGGTATTTTAGCCTTTCTATTAAGGAATAAATATTATAGACTGTGGACCAGATTCACAGATACGAATTTGGCCGTTTTTGTGGATTGTGGATTAACTGTGCATGCATAGTAACTTTTTCCATGCAATTTACGTAGCATTTAGGCACGGAAGTTAGGCATGGATTTATGAATCCCACTTAGTGACATACAGACGGAAGGGTGTGGTTGTCTTTCATATGTACAAAGTTACGTGAAAGTGGGCAGGGGGCATTTAAATGGGCTTTTGAGGGTGCGGTTAGTAATGTACGCAGATATGTAAGTAGCTTACGCACGTAAATGCACACGTAGAGTTAAAGGTGCCCTTAAGTCAGCGAAAATTCATCTGTGCGAGAAGAGTGTCAAGGATGTTGGCTTGCAACGTAGGTGCGTAGATTTGCATACTTTAGACACATGCATCTGTGGATCCGGTCCTGTATGCCTTGGGTTGAATTATAAAACTGAAAAAGGTGACAGGAAATTGGCAGGGTTTTATGGATAATATTGTCTAAACCCAGTGGATTCAAACTTGACTTGAACATGTTTCCCATTTTGCTAGTTCCAAGTTTATGTAGATAGAGTTAAAGGAAAAAAATTGCATCTGGTCCAAAACTAATCATTTCCAGTAGTCCTTGTTTTGCATAACTTTGTGTCATTGAGAGTGACCTATAGACTCATTTAGTGATATCACAATTTTATATGCAAATGGAATGCAAACTGCAGTGGGCAGGGGTTATTTAAATGGGCTTTTGAGGGTGCGGTTAATAATGTACGGACATACGTAAGTAGCTTACGCACGTAAATGCACACGTAGAGTTAAGAGTGCCCTTAAGTCAGCGAAAATCCATCCGTGCGAGGGGAGTGTCAAGGATGTTTGCTTGTAACGTAGGTGCGTAGATTTGCATACTTTAGACACATGCATCTGTGAATCCGGTCCTGTAGGCCTTGGGTTGAATTATAAAACTGAAAAAGGTGACAGGAAATTGGCAGGGTTTGTGGATAATATTGTCTAAACCCAGTGGATTCAAACTTGACTTGAACATGTCCCATTTTGCTAGTTCCAAAACATATAAGTTTATGTAGATAGAGTTAAGGGGAAAAAATAGCATCTGGTCCAAAACTAATCATTTCCAGTAGTCCTTGTTTTGCATAACTTTGTGTCATTGAGAGTGACCTATAGACTCATTTAGTGATATCACAATTTTATATGCAAATGGAATGCAAACTGCAATGAATGGTAATTTCATATGGCTTGGTTGAGTTTAAAGGACTAATTACTTGCAATATATGTTTAATGAAATGATCCCCGGGGCAGCATCTGATTAATATGCAAACCTGCTCAGTGCTTTGGGACTTATAATATAGAGCAATGCAGTGAACAACTTGGATATATAGGCAGATTAATCGATGGTAAAGGTACAATTCTAAAAGAGATTTAGCAAAAAAAGAAAAAGGAATGATGACTGGAAAAAAGTAGAAATTTTATTTATTGATGTTCATATCGTCACCCTTTTTTTTTTTTTAAGGGAATCCTTATGCATATCTATTATAATCTAAGAATGAATGCATAAAATAAGTAATGCATAAAAACAAGTTTTTTCACACTCTTTTTTTTTCTTAATCATTGAACAATGACATTGAAGAGAATTTATACTCAATCCAAAAGTCTAGCAGTTGCTTTGGCTCTCTCCTTTTGATTGTCAGCATCATAGCTATGAGCATTTCTCTTATCAAAACGTCCCTGTAATTTACTGGTTTAGAGAACAGCTACTCTGTAAACTAATGCATTCACCACACTGCCATTGGCAACAAGTTTATCCTCATGTTGAAGTATCAGTTGAGAGCTGAAAGCTATACGTAGCCCAGGAGCAAGTATTAAAACCTTTAATACATAATAAAAAAAAAGCTAACAAAAAATTACTGGAAAGACCGATACATGGATTGTG
>WWET01000616.1:28738-44076 GCA_011038615.1 Limnodynastes dumerilii
TGTGTGTCTTTTTCTGGATATACAATTAGATATACATTTAGATATACAATTAGAATATACAATTAGAATTGAAATTAGAATGGGCTTGATTCAGATCTCTGTGCAACTTCCGTGTGGACGGAGATCTGTAAGTTGGCATTGTAGAGAGGAGTGCACATCCCTGTCACTCCGCTCTTTCACTTACATGTCTAGAACCCTACCTTAACTACCTTAACCTTAACTTACCTCCATCCCTGGCCCTTCATTAACATGCCTAACCCCGCCTCTCTGGTGGGGTTTAGGCATGTAGAAGTGAAAGGCAAACCCCTTCCACTGACCTTTTTACTTACGGATTCAAAGTTCCCATTTAATTCAAGGAGCTCATTTTCCAACACACAAGCCCATACCTGTTTCAATGACTTACTAGAATAGTGACTTATCACTAGATTTAACTTTTATCATAGTCCTTCATTGTCATAAGAAAACAAGAGAATCCAATTATGTCAAAGAAAAATGTTTCATTATAAAGTGAGTTTTACAAAGATAAAAAATAACACTATCCCATGATTCATCCCAAGACCTTTATTGAGGAATAATAATAAAAGTTTCCAGGTATAGTTAATATATGCAATAAAATATAATGAACTCAAACTAAATTATAACTTTACAGCTTTACAGCTAATGTGAGAAGTTTCTGTAAACACAGCAACATTTACAACTAACATTTCTACATACATACATACATACATACATACATACATATGCTATTTAGGTAAGACTGACCAGATTTGTAGTGTCTTACTCTTCCAATAAGCAACCTAGTAGTTCACAGTACTAATTTGTAACTAAACATATATACAATTAAAAATAATAGGTAAAAATGTTCTCGTATCATGGTGTCACAAAAAACTGTTGCCATCCCTGGACTAAAATCCAGTTTATAAACAAATAATAAATGAGCTGTATGACGCTCACAACAGTCCACAGCTCTGCCTATATAAGTAAACTTGAAATACACATACAATGAAATCAGCCCCCAGGAAAACAAGCACAATCTATACAGGTTCAAACTGGGGCATAAAGTTCCCACCAGGGAATACTGTGATGGGGGCTCACCACAAAGTCAATGTCAAAAAGTCATGGGCGGAGGATCAATGAAACTTGGAAATAAACTGTGTATCATTTGTTAAACCCACAGACTGTTTCAACAGCTCAGTATGAAGAGCATGTTATACTATTAATTTTCAGTTACAGTGACCCATATAATTACAGTGAGTATCCTACTGAAATATATGCAGAGAACATATTACTGATCACCATACAATAAGGACCACTTAAGACAATAGAAACTTTATCCTAGTTACCGCCATACAATACAGACTGTATGGCTATATATATTGCCATACCATACACACTGCACCCTAATTATCACCATACAATACACATTGCATCCTAGTTATTGCTATACAATACACATTGCATCCTAGTTATCACCATACAATACACATTGCATTTTATTGACTGCCATACAACAATAGTTTTATTTTGTCATTAGCAGTGTGGTCTACATATAAATGTTGTTTCTTAAATAAAGGGGCATTGGACTATTTATATTCATATTTGACTTTATAAACTCAGTAAATGACTACATAGAACATTTTTTTTATGGAAACGCTACATACCTAGCAAAATAGCAACTTTAATCATATGAACAGGAAAAACCTAATAATATAAAAGTTTTAGTCTCAATGTATTCATGTGATATATATAATATAAAAAATATATATTACTGGGCTACATTCAATTAAAGGAAATGTAAGAACATAAAACTATGAGGAATTAACCTTTTAAGCTTAGATATATACACATATTAAATAGGCCTCCGTCCAGTATTTTTGCCTCCTCCTTGTGTGTGTTTTGCTGCAGTCATCCTTTCCTTCTTTCTTGTGTGTCTCTAAAACCATCCAATCTCCCCCTCCATGTGTGTGTCTCTACAGCTATCCAATTTATCATCTCCTCATGTATGTCTGGCCAGCCAGCCAGCCAGCCTTTCTGCCCCTTCCTTTTCTATGTCCAGTAAGCCTTATTGCCCCTTCCTTTTCTATGTCCAGTAAGCCTTATTGCCCCTTCCTTTTCTATGTCCAGTAAGCCTTATTGCCCCTTTTTATGTGTGTGTCCAGTAAGCCTTATTGCCCCTTCCTTGTGTGTCTAGCAAACATTTATGCCCCCTACTTATGTATGTCCATTTAGCCTTATTGCCCCTTCTTTCTGTGTGACCATTCAGCCTCAATGCCCCTCTTCTCTGTGCCCAGCCAGCCTTATAGTCCCCCTCTTTATTTGTGTCCAGTCAGCCTTATTCCCTCCTGTTTGTCTAACCAGCCGTGACCTCTGTCTGTGTCCAGCCAGCCTAATTGCCTTTTTCTATGTGTCCATTCAGCCTTTTTACTCTCTCCTGCTGTGTCCAGTCAGCCTTATTGTTCTCTCCTGTTTGACCAACCAACCTTTTAACCCCTCCTTTTGTGTCCAGACAGCTGTTCAACCACTCTTTGGGCCTAATCCAGACCTACGCTGACTGGCATTAAGACGCCAGCAAGCAGCGTAAGATCGGCTTAAAAGCCAATCTGCACATGCGCCGGGCAGATGTTGCCTGGCGTAGCAACGGCAACGCCCGATCGTTGATCAGGCATCCGTAGCAGCGCCGTAGTAATGCTGGAGGGGGCGTCCCCCAGCGTTACTATGTTCAGGTTAGTGTAGGTGGGTGGGGGGAGTTAGTTTAATGAGGGAGAGAGGGGTTAGCGGGCATACGCTCCTGTGTGAGCGTATTTTCCCTTGCTGAGGCGTAAGCGAGGGAAAATACGCTCACACAGGGGGAGTGTCGGACAGAGTGCACGCCGATACGCTGTGCTTTAGTAAGCACAGCACATTGGCGTAGGTCTGGATCAGGCCCTTTGTGTCTAGCCAGTATTATTGCAACCTCTTTATGTTTGTCTCCATCCATTCTTTTTCCAACCAGCCTTATTGCCCCTCCTTCTGTGTCCAGCCAGCCTTATATTCTCTTTATGTGTATCCAGTCAGCCTGGACACTTCTGCGTCCAACCAGTCTTATTGCCCTCTCTTTGTATCCAACCAATCTTATTTTCACCTCTTCATGTGTATCCATCCAGCATTATTGCCACCTCCTTCTGTGTCCTGCCAACCTTATTGCACCATTCTTTGTGTCCAGTCAGCCTTATTAGCCCCTTCTTCTGTTTGTCCAACCAGCCTTATTGCCCCTCCTTCTGTGTCCAGTTAGCTTTATACCCCATCCTTCTGTATATTCAACCAGCCTTGTTGACTTTTCCTTATGTGTCTAACCAGTCTTATTGCCCCTTTTTGCACTGCCTTCTGTGTTCAGTCAGCCTTATTGCCCCTTCCTTCTGTTTGTCCAACCAGTGTTTGCATCCAGCAAGTATTATTGCTACCTCTACTGTGTCCATTCCGTCTTATTGTCTGCTCCTTCTATGTCCAGACAACCTTATTGCCCCCTCTTTATTTGTGTCCAGTCAGCCTTATTGCCCCTTCCTTTTGTTTGTCCAACCAGTGTTTGTATCCAGCCAGTATTATTGCTACCTCTACTGTGTCTATTCCGCCTTATTGTCTGCTCTTTCTATCTCCAGCCAACCTTATTGCCCCCTCTTTATTTGTGTCCAGTCAGCCTTATTGCCCCCTCCTTCTGTTTGCCCAACCAGTATTATTGCTACCTCTTTATATGTGTGTCTATCCATCCTTATTGCCCATCCTTCTGTGTCCATTCTGCCTTATTGCCTGCTCTTTCTGTGTCCAGCCAAGCTTATTGCCCCCCTCTTTATTTGTGTCCAGTCAGCCTTATTGGCCCCATCTTCTGTTTGTCCAACCAGTCTTATTGCCCCCTCCTTCTGTGTCCAGTCAGCCTTATTGCTCCCTCTTTATTTTTGTCTAGTCAGCCTTATTGTTCCCCCTGTTTGTCAACCAGCCTTATTTTCCCTCGTTCTGTGTCAAGTCACCTTTATATCCCCTCCTTCTGTGTATTCAACCAGCTTTATTTGCCCCTTAGTGTTTAGTCAACCTTATAACCTGTCTTTTTGTCCATCCAGCCTTATTGTCCCTTCCTCCTGTTACCAGTATTTTTGCCCCCTCTGTGTCTATCCAGCCTTATTTTCGCCTCTTTCTGTGTCCTAAACAGTCTTATTACCTTATTTGTGTCCAGTTAGCCTTATTACCCCTTCTGTTTGTCCAACCAGCCTTTGTGCCCCCTCCTTCTGTGTCCATTTAGCCATATTGCCCCCCTGTCCATTCAGCCTTAGTGCCCCCTCTTTACGTTGGTACATCTAACCTTTGTGACCCGTCCATGTTCAAGTCAAAATTCATGGACCACTTTCTTTAAAACTATAAAACTTACCTTTGCTGCTTCTCCTCCAGCTCTCTCCTCCGGCTCTGTCCTCCATGGCACATGCTCTGCATTACTATGACAATCATGTGACCCTAGGTCACGCTGGCGTCTTGTAAACAAAGCCACGGCTGTGCCTGTGTATAGGAGTGCGGGAGAAGTATGTGAATGCTCCACCCATTGTAAAAAAGGGGTGGAGCTTGTAGAAACAGGGGCCCAGCGCACAGGATTTCCCCGGCTCCACGGCAGGCCAGTCCGATGCTGAATCTATATTAAACACCTGCAACACTTAAAATCCTCGTCATTATTTTTTCACCTTCAACACAAAAGATCCTGTTAACTCTCCACATTTTATCATAAACTTGCCCAATTGTCTATTACTGTTAAGTAAAGGTGTCGGCATACGGAGTCTAATCACTGACCATGGTTTCACTGGATGATGGGGATGGACTTGGCTGCAGATCAGTGATCTGAACCAGTTTGAATGAATTGCAGTGTTACCTAGGGTCTTGGGGTAATTCAGAATATTGTCCATTTATACTACAGTGAATTTTATTTAAAAGTCCCAAGAGATCTTAAATGATTGCGGGGGCATTACTCAGTCTGAAGGGCATCACCAGGTATTTATAATGCCCAGACTGAGTATTGAAAGCAGTCTTCCAATCATCCTTTCACAAATTCATACAAGGCTATAGGCACACCTCAATCTTGGAGTAAACAGTAGTTGGTCAAATAATGTGGAATTAGTGGCATTAGTTGAATTAGTGGCTGTGGATAACAATTCTTTACCAAAATTTTGTTAAGAGCACAATAATCAATGCATCTGCGTATTAGCTATACTGTCTGGGCAGACCCTCAGATAGAAGTTGGTAGGCTAAGATAGGTAATGTCAGGCAGGTTTAGGATTTCCATCAAGTAATCCCTTCTATAGCCCAGTTGATGGTAAAGTTGTTGTTGAAGCCAAGAATGTTCTAAAATAAGAAAAATTGAATGGCTGGAGATAAGAAGGAATTCTAGTCTTTTCTTGTGGTGAGCTACAATGGTCAGCTGTAGCGGAAGGAAAATATGACTGGTGGGAAGCTTACCTCGACTGCCACAACTGTTGGCTAACAATTAGACTTTACCATGGTCCATTCCAGATGATCTAAAGGAACCTTTCTATAGATTGACTTTAATACACAACATATACAATGTCCACCACCTGGTCTAAATTGTTCAAATATTGCTTGAGGTTACATATGGGGTTCAATGTTTTCTTAATAACTACCGACCGGATTCAGACCTTCATCCAACACCCAATTTACAATACAAAATGCATAAAATTGGTGTCTGGACATAAGTGTGCATGTGCCCAGCAGATGTTACGTAGCGGATCTCCTATCTTACAGAATTGAGTTCTATACTATAGGAGATCTGTACGACAGGACAGGTTTTTCCCTCCACCCTCTTAAAGTATGCAAGGTGGGCAAGGAGGGAGAAGATGTTAATTTTATAATATAGGTATGTTTAACCCCTTCCACATGGATCAGCGGTTGTACAGATTGCTGATCCACACAACACAGTTAAGGCTGCCTTTTGGCAGCATAACTGACCAACACTCTACACAAGAGAGGGGAGTGACAGAGGAGGTTATATCCATCTTCCGTACAGACAGACAGACCTCCATGAGTGCGGAACATGCGTGGAGGTCAGTATTCAGTTCTAATTCATCATCTCCTAAGTGCATGATAATTGACACTGGCCTACCAAATGTCTCAGAAGTAACATAGAGTAAGGATAGAAAACCAGAAACATTCATCCCTCTAACACCTAATCAGTTCACTTACCTATTACCAACCACAGTTTCCATATTATCACTCAGCACATGCTTAATAACCCAATAAATAAAACCATGTCCTAAGATGCTGTTTTGGGAAATGTAGGAAGGTAAAAAAAAATAGCAATGTATTTCAACCTATCACAAAGGTCTCTTAAGCAGGACTAGCATTGGCTTTTTGTTTAAATGATTAGCAGCAAAGAAAGACCTTAGGCAGTAGGATATAAATTAGCTCGATAGTGAATCAGCCTTCTTACAGAATAGTGTAATCCACTGAATAAATATAAATGTCCAATATATTAATTAATATTGTGGTAATATATTCCACTTTGGAAGTACCATCAGTTTCACTCAGGTGGATATCAACTGAAATATTAGACCCAGAACACTTTAAAGCAGAAATGCTAGTTTAAATATAGCACTGTGATAAATAGAGTCCTCCGATTAGGAACTTACTGTATATTCAAAATCGAATTTATGCTCACTAACTATGAATTCTTCCAAGTCTCCGTAGGAAACTTAGGTTGATTAGGACTTGCTGAAGTTAGTAGTCTGCAAATGGTGAAGTTCAAAGTTTGTCCTCTGTAGTAAAGGGCAATGTTGCTGTTCAATAGATGATGTTTAAGTATGTGCTCTGTTATAAGTTTGCCACAGATAATAACGATCCAATGCTCAGTCTTAGTTGGAGTTTACTGTAGAAGGATTTGCACTGCCAAAGTTGGATGCCAAATTTTTGACATGCTGATTTATACAAACAAGGGGAAATGTTTTGTTAACATTGAACTTTCTCAAGTCTTTATGTTTAAATGTTTTTCAAAGCAGGTATATTTGCTCTCATGATTCCCACTGAATACACACACCTGTGTGATTCAATTAAACACGCTAGGATATTTTTTTATCTGTGAGATGTTTGATTCACTAGCAAGCCAATTTATATCCTGCAGCCTAAGGTCTTTGTTTGCTGTTTATCATTTAAATAATTGAATATTTATAGTAGCAAACAGAGAGCAAACCGAAGAAAAGCCCTAGATCCAATTACTCCAAAGTTCTCAGTCCAACAAAATAGTCCCAAAATATTCAAATTATGTGTAAAGAGTTCAGAAAGAGTTCATAGTAGCCTTATTAGTCAGGGGCAGCCATCCTAGAAGAATCCGTTGGTTCCCACAGATAAACACTGCAAAAACAATAGTAGAAAACACAGGAGGAGCCTATAGTGTAGTATATTAGTAAATGATTTAACACCCAATAGTGAGGTATAGGAAAATTATCCACCATCTAAAAAAATCTGCAAATTGATAAGGATGTATTAATACTGGATATGGCTGGTATAGAAGCTTTATAAAATAACACAGCCATTTATTCCTAGATATCACTCCTTCCTGGAGTTCTCATATAAAGGAATACACAGAGAAAAAAACTTTCTGGTGCAGTATGTTTCAATAAAGGAATTCATTTTTAATATTACAAATAAAATGCATACAATAAATAGATAAAAGCAAGGCTTATCTGATAATGGTCAGAATCACATAGCATGGGTCATCAACAAAGCCAACGCGTTTCATCCTTAGTTTTACCTTAGTTTAACCTTAGTTTGACTTCATCAGGGAGATATAAAGGGATATCATGGCAGATATAATAGGTATTTATAATGAAAAAGGCTTAAAGTACATTGGTCACACAGAATATTAGATCCATAACAATAAAAATAGAATATAAGAAGTAAGGAGCCATTAGAAGATGTCCAGTGAAGGGTAAACATCCACAGTCTATGAGACGCGGTCTGCAGCACATATCACCGATGTCTCTGGCGTTACCTAGGCGACCAGACGACGCTGGTCAGTCGAGAGACAGTGGAGCTCCATGTAAACAGGGGAGACATAACGGAGCGAGCAGATAGCCATGCTAGCAAGTTCCACTAAGAACAAATGCATCTCACTGGATTATTACACTAAACAAAGGGAGTCTATCATATTCTATCCTTAGAACATTTCACTAATATAAAGCATATAGGCTTATATGCAAGGGGGGGGGCAGCTGAAAAAAAATTATCTAAGAGTGGTAACACAGATGAAAATGTCCTGAACCATATAGTACAGGGCTAACCCAAGAATATATGTTTTAAACATACAAAAGAGATACTTAAAACTGGAGAACAATCAGTGAAAGAGGATACTCAGAACGTAAACACAATAATATATGGTAAAACAGATATCTATAAATCAGTAATAAATACATAAGTACTAAAAGCCACTGATAAGAACTAAATAAGAGATACTGAATCAAAAATGAATAATAAATGCTAAAAAATATTTTTAAAAAAATATATTCAAAAATGTATAAAAAGATCTGGGACAGCAAGAAGGCATAGATAATTATTTAGCGTACCGAAGTGAGTACTATAAGTTCTAAACAAAACCATCACACAATCAATAATCAAAACAATAATAAATAATACATTAAAGCACATTCTAAAAAAGCAAAGTCTAAAATACTACAAGAAAGGGGTGATCTCATAATTTTCGTTAAAACCAGTGGGAACTAAAGTATTAAGTTCATATATCTACTTCATTTCACATTGGGTCAATTTTTTAGGGAGATCACCACCACGATTACCCATTAAGACATGTTCAATAAGTTTAAAAGTAAGGCCTGTGGGATCCGCATTATGTTTAATAAAAAAATGTTCAGATACCGAATGACTTCTAACTTTGCTTTTAATATTTCTCACATGCTCTTGTATCCTAAGTCTCGCATTTCTTTTAGTTTTACATATATATTTCATTTTACATGGGCATTTGAGCAAGAATATGACAGAAGTTGTGGAGCAGTTCATAAATTACTGAATTTTAAATTCCCTTGTATTCCCCATATTACTAAAAGTTTGACTGTTTTTGTCCATATATTTACACATATTGCAGCCTGTACACTTGTGGGAACCTGTACAGCTGCACAATTATGATGAGTAATTTCAGAGAAAATGTGATGAAGAACCAAGCCTCCAGTATGGCTATAGAGATTTAAAGCTTTGGTTGGAAATTACCAAGCACGTGGTCATCAGATACTCTTTTCTTTTCTAGGCAGCGAAAACCCCTTTTCCTCTAAGCATTGAATTTAGACTTCAGTTTGATCTGCGGTGGCACAGAGGTATGATGTGGTGTTCTCAGCCAGAACTTGATAGCAATATTTAGAGGAAAGGACGACTCAATATAGTGGTAGTGCATCTTGAATACCTGTCCTGCAGCTCACGTGGTCAGTTAAACACAATCTGAATGAAGCTTGTGACTGGTGGCCAGGGATTCCATGGATCTGATTGGCCATCGTTCCTCACTGAGTTTGGTGGTACTTAGATAATGGTTTAGTGATGAATAACGTTCATATAAAGATTAATTGATCCATTAAAATTTTTCTTTTAGCCCAAAGTGCACAATTGGTCCATCACCCTGTCATTAAATATGACAAGGTTCAGTTTTATAGACCAGATGAACTACATTTGTCAGTGGAGGGTTTAGACCTGTTTGTAGGCAATATTTTGAAGGCAACAGTTTCTTTTCGTGTTCCCTTCATGGTGGAGTGGAGGCTTTGATCAGTGGTAAAAGCTTTTAGGAAGTAGGTAGTGTTGGGTTGTTTTGAGCCAAGGTGGCACCCCGGGTTAACTGCTTTGTTACAGGTGACATAGGCACAGCCACTAAGTCTTAAACCAATAAAAAAAGAAGAGATTTTTCTGCACCAGGTATTAGGACTATAAGTTTCACTATAACCGTAATTCAAAAGAATATTTCTTCCTATTTATACGTGGTAAACTAGGGTGCACAATAAACACTGATACTGAAACTTAAACCACAAGAGAAAAGTAGTGTTTTAATTTTCAGCCATACAGGATCACTTATATGAAAAAAAATCATATAAAACATATCTTTTATTAGTATTTATTAAAAGCCTTTAAGCAATATTAGGTTTTAAAAGATAGATACAGTAGGAAAATAAATAAAATTTGAAAAGAAGTCACTGTTGACTCTTTATTATACATTCTCAAAGTAATTCTATATATTAGGATCATCATTCCTCTCATCTCCCCATTTAAACATGGTCCCTTTCACAAGTATATAAAGAGTATTAAATTAAATATCTTTGCATTTAAATCCAAGAAGTTTATGTAATCTGTATTGCACCAATCAGACTGAGTTCATATAATTTTGATTTCCTCAGTTAGATACAGGATAAGTGAATTTATTCCCCTATCATCTATAATATGTATTCAAATTTCACTCATACAATTAGGGGAATGGAGTCTAGCGATCTAGATGTTAATAGCTTCACTTGCCCTTGACTATCAGCAAGTAGTTACCAAGGTACATAAATTTGCCTGGTACTTCAATCGGGTCTGCTGGTAATCTGCCCTACTCTAATGGCAGTCTGCCGCACACTCAGTCTGTTCAGTAACTATGATTGCTAAGGAGAGCTTTTAAAATTCCTACTTAGTGATAGGAAATATCAATAGAGCATAGCTATTTGCATGGTCAGTATCGGGGGGACATGTGAAATACTGACACATGTTTTGCTAGCATACAAGCTTTCTCTTGTCTGAGTCTAAGTCTTGACTAAAGCGTGCTGTCTTAGCCCTTTTTCCATTTCCATTTGGTGGATTTATGAGGTATTTGGGAAGAGCTGTGGTTATGATTCTTGATTGTTTGTTTACTGCTTTATTGCTGTCTTGTGGCCCTCATTAAATTTAAAAACAACAATGACAAATTTAGACATTTTTTTATCAAATTCCCTATTTAAATAAAATAAATTCCAAATAGTTTTAGCTATATCTTAATACTGTCATAACTATATATTTCTAGGCTTAATGATACAAATACATGTGTGCCAAAGTACAGACCCATCAATAATAGGAAGTTTATAATGTTTATTTCAGGTATATGGTTTCGCAATTACAACTTTTGGTATGCCATGTATTAAATCCAGTTTTAATCAAATTGTGTTTATTGCTCTTTAAAAGAATGCCATCATAACTTTCATCTCTGTTGATCTACTTATGACGCTGTATGACTTTCCATATCTTTGCAGGTACAAGCCACATATCTTGACTACGGAATAATAAGTCAGCACAACCCTTGCCATGGCTTTGGAGTTGTACTATTATTAATGAGTTAATGGTCTGTAGGGCTTTAATGAAGAATATGGAAATGAAGGGACAAAGAAAGAACAGCTCATCTCCCAGGAGTGAAGGTGTTTAATTAAACTTTCTTTTGCTGGGTCATTAACTGTAAAACTACCTGTGGATGAACTGATAATTACTTTGCAATGATGCTAATTAATTTCCTATACATAATAAATATAATTTTTATCTCCTTGTATAGATGCAGGAAAATGGAAAAAGGGCAAGATATAAATTCAATCATAAGAAGCAGGCAAATATTTAAGATTAAATGAATCAGGCTTTATGGGTTATCCACAGGTACACTCTATATGTAGAGACTAGGCATTAATTCCCCTTAAACATAAAGCCGCAGACTACGTCTAAATGGTTCTCTGTTTTTAAGTAAGTCATGAACAAGTATTGGTGCCCTTGCAGTTTGTTCTGATACTGCAATTTTTACTTAAAAAAATCTACATTTAAAATGATTAGATTTATTTCGTTTCCAGTGTAGTAGTAATAATAATAATAAAAAAGCATGCCACTTATTCTTTGTTTATTCTATATGGACAACCTTAAGGATATTTAATTAGGTCTCTGGGACGCGAAAATGCAAAGCCTGAAAATAAAGTCGTAGCCTGAAAAAGAAGACATCCCATAGGGATGCCTTAAGTTTGTCATGTATGGCGGTTACCGTAATAGAGGGGAATCAATGCACTATCGTCTTCACATCTGATTGAATATTCCCCCAAGTGTCCTTAGCAGGTAAATGAGTTGCAGGTGCTACCTATACAAAACACATTTAATCCATGAGATTAAATAGAGAAAGGCAGTCATTTTCTTTTGTGCCAAATGACCTTCTGCTGTACTTAGTACATAATATTTATTTTGCTCGTTGCTGTTTTTAGCACTCTGTGTTACCAGAAAACAGGCTCATGCTAATCAGTAAAAATTTGTTGTATGGAATCTCATCCACGTCATCCTGCAACTGATGGTGGACTTTAGTGTTGAGTGTTCCATTGTTAGTATGGACATGTTTATGCTATTTATAGCCTATAACCAGTTAAAGGATACAGTTGTGACAGGTCGCATCTGCCTGACTCTTTGGGAAAGTGCTAACCGTTTGGAAGTTTGTGATGGTGATGCTCCTCTACATGTTACAGAACCTTTGTGGCCTTTCTAAACAGAGAGCATAGAACAAAAAATATCATTATATTGTGGTGATAAATCACCTCTGTATGGGGTCTATTTACAAAGGTGGAATTTTTTAAGTAAAATCAATTTGCCGCGTTTCGCCGCATATTTTTCATTTAAATCGCGGGATTCACAAAAAAATTTGCCGCAATTTAAATAAACTCACGCGAGTTGCAGCGAATTTAAAAGGGATAAATTGCGGTGATTTTCAATAGAAAATCACCGCGATTAGCCCTTTTAAAAATCGCTGCAAATTGCGACAGTCAAAAAAATATCCAAGTCCAGCATGGCTGAAATCCTTAGCCATGCTGTACTGATAGAACTACCATGCTCAGAAATGATGAGCCTTGTAATAATATCAGCGGCAGCATGGCTAACGATTGCAGCCATGTGTGTGCGTGTAGTGTTAAAAAAAAATTACTGTTCACATTAAACACACATTAAACAATAAAAGACAGTATGCATGTAAACAAGTTATAAACCCTAACTAATATTGTCCCCTACTTTGTGCACTTACCTGCTGTGGTCATCTCTCCTAACCTATGTGTAATGTGTGTATTGTATCGTGTGTATTAAATAAAAATGTTTTTACACTCACAGTTTGAAGTCTGATTGTGGCAGGAAGTAATAGATGCAGTGAATTCGGTGGGCCAGTATAGGCATACGAGAAAATAATTGCAGGCGTAGATTCTCTGACATTAAAATCCTAGTGAAAAAGAAAATAAAAGCAGAGAGAAAAGCTGCGTCCAGAACCGGTGGTGGGCCCCCCAAGAAAATCCCATTCAAGGATTACGAGGAAATGATGCGAGCAATTATATCCGAGGAACTCCTTGAGGGAGTAAACGTCCAAGACACTGATGGACCTCTTAAAGAGGGTAATATACAGTTCAATTAATGTTTTTTTAATTCTAAAATGTAGTTAACCTGTGGCTCTACAAGTGTTGTTGAAATATTAATCACACTATATTTTTACAATTAGTAATGTCTACAGATCTCTGAAAATTTTTGTAAAAAATCTATTAAAACAACACATGTCTAGCCATAGGTTGTGTATGTGTAATGTTACTTTAACATGTAAAGTGAAAATAATACTATTCAATTGTCTTACCTTTGTGTTGTTGCTGGTACTTCAACTGTACGTGCGTCTGGACTTCACAATCCTGAAGAAGATGTTCAGATGTCATCATCAGAATGTGATTTTTCAGGTGATTAAATCTTATTTGTGTTCTTCCAATTTTTTCTTTTAAATTTTTTTTTAACATAAAAGAAAAGAAAAAAACAAAAAATTAATACATATTAAATTAATGTTTTAATTTTTTACACAGATGAAAATGCACATTTGACTGTGGAGGAAGTGAGTCATGAAATAGATGCTGCTGTGGATGTGGAGCAACAGGAACCTATTTTTGTTCTAGATTTGGAAACAGTCAACCCAGAGCATGAGTTACCACCTTCACCATGCATCCAACATCAACCAGAAGATGCACCTATACAAGCACCCATACCTAATGAGCAACAATATCTCCTTGATCGTGTGGCTAATACGATGGAGCGTGTGGAAGAGATGCATCAAATTTTCATGGAAACTCACCGTTGATCACAAAGAAGAATCCTGAGAGCAATCAACAGTCCCCAGAGTGTAATGCTCATGGGTTTTAATAGATTAGGTGCGGCTATTGAAAGGCAAAACATAGTATTGACGGATATGTATTCTGCAATGCACGATGGGATATTAGTTAGGAGGGAGCTAAACATCCGTTTGGCACATATGTGTGCTCAACAAATGGCACAACTTAATATAAATGATCCACCTGCAGCTGCAGGAACATCCACATTCTCTGGTGATACCAGCTTTACTGGAACACCTTCTAATACAGGGCCAAACACTCCGGTCCGACGTGGAGCCAGAACCAGGGGGGTTAGGGCGCAATAGTACCCCAACTCATAAATCCTTTAGAAAACATAAATAATAATATTAGTGATATTGGTTTATATGTTGATTAATACATGTCTAATATTGTTCTTTTTGTCAACATGCAAAATGCTATTTTTGACGGACCAGTATAAAATAAAAATACAAACTGTCAACATGTTTCATATTTGTTTTAGATATATAATTTTTTAGTGTATTTTTTATGTTTATTTAATGCAATTTGATATCTGGTTTAGGTAAAGCAAAAAACATTTTATGTTATAACACATTCTACATCCTAGTTTTACCATTTCTTACTGTTAAAATATATATTACAATTTATTTATTTAAAAATAATATACTTACATGAAAAAGTGGCCTCAATCAATGTATGTCTCGTTTGCCTCCCATTCACTGTTGGAAACACATCTCCTGTTGATAATTGGCCTTCTTGCACTGTGTTGTCTACTGCTATAATGTCAGGGGACTCTTGGTTGAGGGCGACATTATGCAGTAGACAACATGCAAGCACAATTTCAGACACTTTAGCTGGAGAATACAACAACACGCCACCAGATTTATCAAGGCACCTAAACCTAGTTTTTAACAAACCAAAGGTGCGTTCTATCACTCCTCTGGTAGCAATGTGTGCAGTATTGTAATTGTGTTGCCCAGGAGATTGAGGATTCAAGAGTGGTGTCATCAACCAGGGCCGACACCCATATCCTGAGTCCCCTATGGAATAAAAAAAAAAATCAATACACATAGAAAGTAAAATGTTAATAGTTTACACACAGAAGGCTTACACTCACCAAGCAGCCATCCCTCTGGCATTTGACCACGTTCAAATTTATCAAACAAGGATGACTGCCTCAAGATATAG
Source organism: Limnodynastes dumerilii (assembly GCA_011038615.1). Classification (NCBI taxonomy): domain Eukaryota; kingdom Metazoa; phylum Chordata; class Amphibia; order Anura; family Limnodynastidae; genus Limnodynastes; species Limnodynastes dumerilii. The sequence goes on from WWET01000616.1 coordinate 44,068, forward strand.
GAGTCATGG